>NWSH02000517.1:1751778-1766727 GCA_002382865.2 Heliothis virescens
AGGTATACCTTCAGGTCACTTCATCAAGTCCGTGGTAAGGTCTTCATAGCTAACAAAACGAGCCCAAACTCGGTACACCTAGTTCCATTCGTTGCGGAGTTCCAGTAGCAGAAACCGAGGGTATACCTTCAGGTCACTTCATCAAGTCCGGTGGTAAGGTCTCATCATAGCTAACAAATCAACCTTCAGGTCACTCCACGTTAGCAGTCACCAAAGTACTAAACGTTCTTTTTTAGTGAAATATGTACAATATTGCATAATATATATTTTCAACAGAGGTGTAATAATAAAAATCAATAATCTTAGCTTGGAAGGATCAAATTTGGTTAGTCGAATAATTTGTATTTGTACAGCGATCTTTTTCAACACGAGCAGCTGGAAACGAGCGATACGGTGTCCTCTCACGACGGCGGCCGAGCGCAGACTGAGGCAGACTGAGGCTTTCGCACAATCGTGGGTCGGAAGGAATACAAATAAAATAGCCCCTATTACAAGCGATTAAGACTCATCGGTAGTAACAAAATATGTGAAATAAATTGGTTTTGTTTTTATTTTTTCTAAGCTTATTCATAGCACAATACTGTATTTTTTTTCCTTACATTTAATCTTGACTATGTTTGCCTATTTACAAAAAATAAATCAATATTAAATTACTTTAATGTTAGTAGAAAATTGTACCTAAACTTGACCCGGTATCGTGAATTTTGTAGAAAGGGGTTACGAAATAACTTTTTTGTGATATCAAAAATTTATTTTTTCAAAAAAAACCTTCGTTGCGTTTATAGTTGAAGACCTAAGCTATAAGAAGGAGTTATTTTTCATATTTGATTTGGCGTGGTTTAGTCGCAAAATGTACCGAAAAACAGCTTAATTTTGCTCAAGCTGCAAACGCGTCCTTAAGTAATTGTTTCGCAAAGGGTCAGTTTATTGATATAGACTAAATATAAACAATATCCCTCTTTTTGTGATGGGGAGTCAACACCATTTAACACCACAGATTACTGGTGCAATTATTGCATGGACTCGAAGAATAATTTGTGAAATTTAAAATATAAAAGTAGGTAATTGTTACCTTTTATAAAACAAATAACATTGTTATCTAAATATTATTGTACATGTGTGTCTAATCATTTTAATTTGTTTTAGGCAAATATTTAACTTAAAAGCGTAGTTATTTACATTAAAGTTACTTATTGAAGTAAAATATTTTTGATTCTCGCTTCATAATATCCTATCCAGATTTACTGGATGCAGGTTTTTAGTTCGCCCAAGTAGAAATTGTATAAAGACTAAAATAGATGATTATTATTTTTGATAGCATTCATCATCATGGTATATCATCATATAGGTAAGACCTATTACAATATTCTTTCTATCTCAGTAAGTTAGGTAGGTATATGTTGTTACATCAGAAAAATATCGTCAACATTGCAAAACAAAGTATGGTTCCCTGTTGAAGAGAACTTTGTAGGGTTTATTGAAATTAAGTACTATGTAATTCCTGTTACTTAATTAAATTTTCTTTATTATTGATAAATTCTGTGAGAAATTCTTTTGACTTTGACAACATAGCCGAACATCTGTGATTATATCATTATCATCAGCTATGTCCCACTGCAGGGCACAGGTCCAGGGTACAAAGAAGGAATTAACTGCAGATTATATCCTATTCATAAAATAAGAAAGTGTTACTTAAATATTAGATGAGTTTCCTAACAAGCTTGTATTGGACTCAATGTTAGTGCTATTAGGTATTTATGTCTTACCTAACATAGTAAAGAACCTAACCTTGTAGCTGTCTGGTTCTAGATCAATACTGTAGATTTATTATGTGTCTGTAAGTGTGTGGTATCTTCACTTCTTCAAATAATGTTTAAGAAGTAAAATTTGTACTTTTCTTACAAAAAGTACTGCTATCAAGTTAAAAGTATAGATAAATGCTTATTAAGCTTTGATGTATGATTTATGGTTCCCATTCTCAAGAAAATTATTTATTTTCTTAACAGTATGATCTCATTATCAAATAAGTATTAATTCAATATTTCAGCATTGATAATTCCAAACTAACTCTGCATAAAATTTGGGTTACTGAGTTATCTAAAAGAGACTGATGCTTGGTCAGAAAAATCAATAAAAGGTCAATGACTTGCTGCATGACAAATATCTCACAGCCCCAGCTACCAAAAATTGGAATACATTGATTAATAGGAAGCCTAAAATCTGCTTTACATTTCACCAGTTACCCCTGACCTTTAAAGCTAGCACAAAATATGTCTAGAATGAATTAATTGGATTATTTACACTAAAGGTGGTAATTCCTTATTGAATTTGAACCTCACATTCTAGGATTAAAGTTTTTCTCCCAATGAGGAAAATGTCGCCCTTTTATTCCTATCCCTTTTCAGTGTGTAGTCAGAATGAATCTTATTGGAAACGCGACATCTTACAAGAATTTAGATGAAAATGGTTTTGATTACGGGTTTCTTGTCTACATTATTCAGAAATAATCGTTTGCCGACCTTTGGTGAACTTAAAAAGGAAAACTATGTACGAAATGTAAAATTTTGGACCATTCTATTGTGTAGGCATCAACTAGCTCAGAAAAATCAATACTCGAGCTTCCCACATACCGAATATCTAGCTAGACAATTAATAGAGCAGTCTTGAAAAGAAGGAATAACATGTTTATTGCACCAAATGATGACTTCGGGATCCATCTTTATTTTTCAGGTGCATAATTTACACTGCAACTTACAATTTTCAGCCTTTTACGCGCGAATAAATGCAGTCGCATACACCAATGACGCATTTTGTTTGATGTTTTGTTTATACGGTGCATGGTGCCCCGCGACGGGTCAGTTTCGAAGACGCATGACATGACGCAAGCTCTTTGCGGCGGCGTAAAGGATAAGCCAAAATGAATGGCCATCATGAAGGGGAGTCGCGCGTTCGAGCAGGCTCAGACAGAATGGTGAGACTACGGCTGCGTACGCACCTGCGTGATTGAAAGCACATTTTGCAATCCAATTAGAAGTCTTGCAAACTTGCTGTGATGTAACCCGTCCAAAACAACACTTTTTAAGACATTTGCACTCGTCCAGACACTGAATTCACGAAATTTACGGAGTGCACGAGAGTCCCCGAAAAATTCGAGTCCTCCATTAGTATCGATCGGTAAGCGCGGTATGTGGACCGTATAAACTTCGTATCTAGGGGTCGCCATTTTGTACGAGTCTGCGCGGTGTGGTTTTCGTATGGAAAGGGAAATCGCCCCTCTGCCTGAGGGGGGAAAGGATTCACAGCTTTGTGAGTAAATAAAAGCTTATTTTGTGAAAGATACTCACCAATTTTGGTAGTCAAATATTTCTATTTATTTATTCTGACGTCCTAAGTTGTTAGATGTTCAGGAAAAATCCCTAGTTTATTTTAGAAATTGATCATTTCACGTCATACGGTAGTGACATCTAGTGAGATTTTCAGTAACTGCATTTGACATTTTGCGATTGTAAACAAGTTTTGTGAATTCGCGTGTTGAGTTTGTTATTTCTTTTTATTTACAGATTGTGGGATTGCGTAATATAGCTCCGGAAAATTGAAAAAGGAATAAGGTGAGTTGAATACTTACATTTATTTATAAGATTATGAATTCGTTGAGGTTAGCTGACAGACAGACTACTAGACTTATATCTAAACAAAATTCATGATATTGTTGAAAGTGAAAACTATTTGGTGTTACTATTTAGTTTTTTAGCTCACAATAACCTTCTGACCCAGAGGGATCATTAGTTGGATTATATTTGTTCTCGTATGTAATCAGAACATTACATCCTAACCTTTCCACATAAGATTATTACTAAAAAAATAAAATAATTACATACTATATGTCATTTAAGTCAGGACTGTAACTCCTTACCTGTAATTACCTTACATTCTTTTTCGCTTTGCAGTTATAGACTAGTCTATTGCATAATATTAAACTATTGATACAAAATAAATATTTAATGGTATTATAATTCATCTAAAAGGATTTTGGGGGGCCATCTAAACCTAATAGTGTCAGCCAAATTGTTCAAATCAAAATCATAAAAGCGTTTTATTATAGTGTGATGGTGGTCCACAATTTAAATAGTATATAGCCAACCAACTGTATCCTTCGGTTCCACCCATCCCGAGGGAGCTATTTCTCTCACCGGAATATAAAGTGACCAATGTATTTACTCAGGTTAAACAGTTCAGAAGATTTAATGTAAACGCCGGACCGAGTTACTTTCGCAGTTATAAATCATTGATAGCTAATAACCTGAGATCACTAATATAGTCAAAATACATTACTTTATTGTATTCATTTGGTAAAGTATTCTAAAATAAGTAATATCACTTGCATTTATTGTTTTCATTGAAAAACTGTTTTCATATTTCTATTAATAATACAAGCAAAATAAATGTACAGTTTGATGTGAAAAATTTGTGACATCATAGTTTACATTTTCACACAAACTGCATAGAAAGTATACAAATCCTTTCTGACAGTTCAATAAAAGTATGAATTTGACTGGTTGGAAAATGCCAAATTGCAAAGAATGGAGATATTTAGAATCCATTTAGGATATGACCTTATTTAACTGACTTGTTAGGTCAGCTTATTACTATTCAGGATGTTAGTGCAAAAAAAATGCAATGGAAATGGAAAATAAAACAATTACAAATTATATCTCTAATATTTTATATTATTTTGTAGTCCTAAATCTAAATACATAAACTAAGTGGCATAGAGCTTAACATCTAAATGACTAATTTATCAATGTTACAAAATATGTATAAAGTATTTATAATAAAATTTAAGAAATCACATCATTATTAAGTAGTTTCGTCAACAGTTTGTATTTGTTTCATCGAGGCCTCTTGTATTCACCAGATTCTTCTGATGATCCTGTAAAAAGAATGTAATCCTGTTAAAATGGGGCATTATTTATTTAAATAAAACTTCCCTTAATTTAAATAAATAATGCCCAATTTCACTAGCAGGCCCTAAGTTTATGGGATAACCTTACGGGTTAGAAGATGGTTTAGTTTTCACCAACCATTAGGGGTCAGAATGTTGGTGGAACTACATTCTAATTAGGGTAAGGGGAGCTTTTAAGTAAAGGATCCCATACTTAGGTGGCAGTATAGGGTGCCTTGGTGAAATGCAACAGATTCAATAATTTTCTAAAGTGTTTTGTAAGAAAAAAAATTGAGGCTTTCCGTGGAGTAAGCTAGCGCTAATCTTTTGGATAAGGAAGGCTATGTTTTAGTCTAATGGTTTAAGCTTTCTGGAAAAGCAGCTGTGGCCTATAGGTTACAAACATACCCGTGGACCGATGACACCAGCGCCCCCTCCAGCCAGGCTCGCACACACAGGCGCCCGCCACGCAGCGGCCGTGGCGGCACGTGTGCGCGCCGGCGCACGACTCGCCGCGGCACGTGCAGTCGCCCACGCGCCGCCCCACCTCACAGTGGTTGCCGCCCAGCCCTACTGGGCAGCGGCACTTGTTCACCCCTTTACAACGACCCCCGTTTAAGCAGGGTATCACACATTTTGCTGGAAAAATATTAGACATTAGGAATAATATCAAATGAGTTTCTGCAAAATCTACTTAACTTCATCTATATCTATCTATATAATATAATAAAACAGTAAAAACATCGTGTCTGTACATTTAATATTTTTACAAAACAAAATATGTGTGTTATTAGAAATTGAAAGAAGAGTAAGAATTCGAAAAAAAATGTTGTCTGTTTGTATATTTGTATGTTTGTTTGTCTGTTTGCACACGCTAATCTCAGGATCCACTGGACGGATTTAGATGAAACTTGGCAGACGTATAGCTTATATATCAGAATAACATATAGGCTATATATTTTTTTTAAATTCGCTCTTTAAGGGGGTAAAAAGGAGGGGGTAAATTTGTATGAAACTCCGTCAGTTTTGAAGTTAATTCGATTAAAATTAATATTTGGCTATTTGGTTAGAAATAAAGAATAACGCAATAACTATTTTTGGAAATTCTGCCCTAACGGGGGTGAAAAAGGGGGGGTAAGTGTCTATGAAACTCCGTCAGTTTTTAAGCTAAATCGATGAAAATTAAAGCTGTTTTTCACACGGACTGCTTTATGTAGCTTTGTCGCGCGTAACTAGCTCCGATAAGTGTTTATTTTTACCGATAGATGGCGTTGTCCATACATTCTAAAAAGGTAAGTCAATGCAATGCAATGGTATGGTATGATAAGTCTGCAACATCTCGAATCGTCTCGCGCAACCCGTCGTTTCCCCGGGCTCTTAGAATTCGACATCAGACGTTTAAGATCTTTCATTTTGACGACCCGTTATCGCTGGCATAAGCGACATGTTCCGCGTACGAAGTCGCGGGCAGAAGCTAGTCTATAATAAATCTTTGGTTAAGCAAGATATAATTTGCACCCTTATTTTTGTGATAAAATAAGGAGGTACTTACAAAATTCACAGCGCAATCCGTAGTAGCCTTTAGGACATTCGCATGTGTCCTTCTGTATACACTTGCCACCGTTCAAACATTTCTGCGCACATATACCTGCAACAAAGAGTGACTATTGTAACACGTTGTATCTATTTGTTACAGCCTAGTACAAGATGCTCCGCCAACCGTTGCTGCAACAGATACGCTGCGCGCACAGCACAGTGTCTGCTAGCAGTAGGCCGTATTGGAAGAAGAATCCACATGTGAGTACAATTGAGGATAACTTATAAAGTAGGCACTAAAATCACCACAAAACAGTACTTGGCGTTATCAACTTATTATTTCAGGGTACCTATAGAGTTGTCACCCCTACGCCGAAAACGAAGTTCATTTATATATAAATAAGCCAAATTTAACCCAGTTGTAACACATCCTGTCTCCCATTACAGCTGGACCAGATAATCCGAGTGGACCATGCAGGCGAGCTAGGTGCAGATCGCATCTACGCCGGCCAGATGGCAGTACTGGGCCGCACAGCCGAGGGTCCGCTCATACAGCACATGTGGGACCAGGAGAAGAAGCATCGCGCCAAGTTTGAGGAGCTGATCAACGAATATCGCGTCAGGCCTACTGCGCTCACACCTATATGGAATGTTGCTGGATTTGTGTTGGGAGCTGGTAAGCATAAATCTTTTCAGAACCATAATATACATCTGAATTGAGTCACTATTTTCTTGATTAAATAAATTTTAATAGAAAGGATATGAACGCTTTAATATTCAGTAATAACCAATTTACCCTGATATTAAAGTTTTTTTTAAGCATCCTCCTCAAAGAACAACTGACTTTCCCCATTCCAGGTTCAGCACTCCTCGGCAAAGAAGCAGCAATGGCTTGCACAGTCGCCGTGGAGACCGTCATAGTAGACCACTATAACGACCAGCTCCGAACCCTAATGGAGGACCCTAACATTGACAAGGAGATCCTGGAGACCATCACCAACTTTCGCAATGAGGAGCAGGAACACCATGATACGGGGATCGATCACGGAGCTGAACAAGCCCCCTTCTATAAAGCCATGACTGAAGTTATAAAGGCTGGTTGTAAGGTAGCTATAGCTCTATCGAAGAAGGTTTAAAGAATAGAGGATTTTATGTAAACTGATAAAGATAAAGCTAGTCCGCCATCTTGAATACATGTGAGTACTTAGGTAGTCATTATGAACTATAATATACACATACATGTTGCCTCTTAAGAGTTACTATGAATATTTAAAATGTAGCCGGGAGTATTATGAAAGCAATACCGTATATAATTCAGTACCATATGTCATATACATAATGTAGAAGGCATAAACTGAAAAAGAGTACAAAGTTTACAACTAAGATTGTCTCCTGTTTGTAGCTCATCACCATCACATAGCTTCTGATTGGTTGTGATTGTCACATAAGACACTCGATGTGGGTTTTATTGATATTATTCATTGTTATGAGCTACAAATGGAAAAAATTCTACAACATACTAATATTTTTAACAACTTCTAGTTAGTATTTTATGATAGAAGAAGATTTTAGTGTCGTCATAAAGTTGGCTGGAGTTAAATATTTGTAACATCCACTTTATTAAATAATAGAATAGAATAGAGATACCTAACACTTCAAAATAAACACATAAAACTCCAAATAGGAAAAGAGTATATGCAAAGTATTATTTCCTTTTAGCTTTCTATAGTATCCATAAACATAACAAAACATAGTAAAATAGTCTAGAAATTCCAAATATCTAGACGACTTTTTACATGACAATGTATATTTTTGCTAAATGAATAAAATTATGTATTAAATAGATTTCTAGTTTTCATATTTGTGATATGCTGACATGATCCTGTACATCCTAACACAAAGGACCCTAGAAAATTAGGTTTTAAAACCTGCTAACTCACAGCAGATAATTTTATAACTCTCAGGACACTGGCATAATCGGGTGGTAGCTACTATTCTAGGTGTCTGTCTCCCACATTCATAATTGCTTCCCTGCTACCGGGCGCATATCACAGCATGGTCGTGCAGTTCTGCCCCATGTAACCCTCTTGAGGGTTATCTTGCAGTTTTCTAGCTAGTAGTCTATTGATAAGTGTCACCCACTTTCCTCACAGTTGCGTCCCAGATACGCGGGCGGATAACAAAGCATGGTCCTACAGCCATCTACAACTTCCAGCATATCTTGTCCTGGCTATTAGTCTACAGATTACTGTCACCCACCTCCGTCACAATTGCGTCCCTGATACTCGGGTGTATAACATAGCCTACAGTCCTGCCTCATGTAACCTGTAGGACACCGGCAAGTCTTGTACTAGCTACTAGTTATAGATCAGTGTCACCCACCTCCTTCACAATTGCATCCTTGATACCCGGGCTGATAACAAAGCTTAGTCCTACAATACTACCCCATGTAACCCTAGAGACACCAGCATTTCTGGCTACTAAGGGTACTTCTTAAGGGTTACTAGTTTATAGGTCTGTGTCACCCACCTCCTTCACAGTTGCGTCCCTGATACCCAGGCGGGCAGGAACACACCCCAGGCGCGGTGCAGTTGCCACCGTTCATGCACTGCGGGTAACACAGCGCCGTCCTACAGTCCTGGCCCATGTAACCCTCTGGACACTGGCATATCTTCTCGTTGTTGCACCAGCCTTGGTTCGCGCACTTTTTGTCACATTCCGGGTCGGGACCTGGTAGTAAAAAGGCTAATTTTTACTAAACAATTATGTAAAATATCCTTTATTTTTTTTTATTATCATGACATTGAATTGTCACTATATATCTAGACTAGAGACTAAAATTAAAACATGTTAAAGGACTTGATTGGCAAGAGAATTAGTGCGTACAGTAATGATGATGCAAATGACGATTAAACGAACCAAAAAAATACCCGAATTCATTACTCTTCAAAAAGTCTCAATTTGTGGAAGACGGAATGTAAGAATAGAGTTAACAAGGAATAGAGAGTCCCAACTCTTTATATTTTTTTAGTATTTTATGAAAATCCCTGTTGGGCATTGATCGGACCGATTTTTACCAAGATTCTGTATTTATTATATTTTTCCGACTTTTATTACCCAAACACTATATTAATTTAAATTCCACCAAACAACAAATTCGAGGCAATTAGGAGTAATGAACGAATACGGGCATTATTTAAACAAAATGAGTATTAGTTTGTAAGCAAGCATATGAATACGAACCTAAAAACACAAATGCCGTGAGCAGAGGCACCGTATGCAGCCAACCAGCGGTCTCGCGGCATCCCGGAAAATAATGCATTCGGTTAATATGGCCTGGCGCGCATCGCAGGCTTACACACTGACCTTACATTTGTTAGAGTGTACACACGAAACAGCGATTGACTTAGAGCGAAAAAAAAACTTTTTTAGAAATATTTTGATGAATGTATTTTGTGGAAAAGTAAATAAATTTAAACTCCAGTATAACAATGATCATTGAACCATGATAAATTATAGTCAAAGAAAGAAACCGTTGAGTCTCGTCTAAATTATCGATTGTTTTAGAATAAACTTTAATCATAAAATGGAATACAAAACACTAATAAATGTCAATCGCTGTATTGTTCCCGACGCATGAGCACAAACAGGTGACGTGATATGCTGTGAAACTGTAATAGGCGGTGGTAAAGCGTTCGCTTATACCAACTACCCATAAATGTATTATTAGTAGCGTAAGCATAACAATATGAGCTCGAAATAGATGAAATGCAATGTTCAGTGCTTCGGTTCTGGTACTCAAGTTCGCTATACTTCGTTTTTTTATGAACTAAGCATGAGAAATTGAATTAATAAGCTTTGGGACTCTAATAGATATTGGCAAGTTGTAGAAGAAGTAATTTACTGTTATTTTTAAATCAAGTTGTAAGCGTTACGCCTGTGTTTTTGTTGTTGTTTAATTTTAGGAATTAAGCAGTTAATTATAGTTAATAATTGGTTAATTAATATAATCAAACAAATATGTGCAAAAATGTTAGACAGCCACAAAATCACAGACGTGTAAGTGTTAAAAATGCGTTGGCGATACAATACCTGTCCTTTCTAAATACACACCTCTCTGTGCGCATTCCTTCTTTAGGTGTAATCTTAGTGGGGTGCCTTTTAGCGGCAATCCGCGGCCATTTTTTAGCACTAGCCCTATTTCAAATGTGGCCACGCCGCTATTATTGCCCACACATGGCAAAATTATACTGAATTCTGTGGAACAAACTCGTTATTTAGGAATATTAAGATTAATGACATTTACCTGTTTATGTTGCTAAAAATACTCTCTAAATTATGTACTTCCCGGGCACAAAAATACTATTATGCAACTAAACAAAACGGGCTATAATTGGGTCTAACTTTTCTCGTTAATTTTAATAAGTATAAATTACCTTTTGATGTTTTAGGCACCCGTCCTCGTGTTTTGATGGACAGTACTGGCGGCTTCAGTATCGTTAGGTCTGATGACGTCAGAATATCGAAGTCATAGTAGTATCGCTTCTTGGACTTCCACGTGAAGTTGACGTAGCCGACTTCAGACGGTATGACTGGTAGTTTGTTAGAGAAGTTCGGGTCTAGCACGTACGGTGACACGTGACCATTTATTATGGCGAATACTTGCATTGATATACCTGGAATTGAGATTTTACATACAGACAACAGCCGGTCACGCTACCCGAATCTGTAAAATTTTACCAATCAAACATTAAACTACCACTAGGTTGAAAATCTATTGCAGAAATTTGACAGATTGTGGTAATTTGATGTGCTGTTGTCTGTACATCCGTTATGTATACCTTGGTGTAGTTTATTTGCAAATAAGATCTCTATTACATGTCCAAAAATAGACATATTCGGACAGTTCATTGATGAATTTACACCTTAACAGTATTGCAGTTCGAGGAAGACTTGAAGTAGTGAAAGAGCTCAGACTGTTAGCAGGTAAGTAAAATTTAATTACCGCTGAACATCCTGACTTGCCGCTCATCGATCCACAGCGAAAGGTCGGAGTGATGGCGCGCCTCCGGGTCCTTGTAGTCGCGGCGACCGGCGCCCAGCGCCAGCGACATCGCCAGCGCCAGCCCCGCGCAAAGCCGCGCGCCCATCGAAGCCGATCGCCACATGCTGGGGGATTACGACTACATCATTTATTAAAATTGACTCATTCACTGACTCATCATCGCAGGGCCCAAACCCGTGAACCTGAAAATTTTCACAGAGGTTCATGTTAAGACTCTCACTCGAAATAAGAAAGGATTTCCGAAAATTCCCATGGGAACGGGATTTTAAGTTTTACCCGGGCGAAGCCCGTTACAGAAGCTAGTTAGCTATAGTTGTACTTGAGTGATCCAGCGTGAAGGGGAGTTTGAAGGCCCATCGATCCCATCGACCCAATACTGGGAAATCAGCCCTGAGATTTTAGGTGAAACCGATGTTTGTGCAAGTGTCCGCTCCACCCACTAGTAAGTTTTAAGGCACATGAAACGTTAAAGGTTTTCGTAAGCTTTTACCCAATGAAGTTTTTTAGGCACACACTTTCAATAAGTGAAGTGTCTGGTCTGAATTAGGTACCTGTATATCTTACCGGAGTCTTTGGTGATTTTTCCTTGTAAGTAGCTCTTGTTTTTCTTTCTGGCCATAAACGAACCGTAACAGATTGGAGACTATTGCTTCCGCGATACTTTTCAGGTGTTTTATACACGATGGTTATGTAAATAAAGACATGTCGTGAAAGAATGATTGGGAATTCCGTTTGGAATCTGAGCATGCTAATTTGTATTTATTGTACTTAGCGGTCTTGGGGTTTATNCCGTTATGTATACCTTGGTGTAGTTTATTTGCAAATAAGATCTCTATTACATGTCCAAAAATAGACATATTCGGACAGTTCATTGATGAATTTACACCTTAACAGTATTGCAGTTCGAGGAAGACTTGAAGTAGTGAAAGAGCTCAGACTGTTAGCAGGTAAGTAAAATTTAATTACCGCTGAACATCCTGACTTGCCGCTCATCGATCCACAGCGAAAGGTCGGAGTGATGGCGCGCCTCCGGGTCCTTGTAGTCGCGGCGACCGGCGCCCAGCGCCAGCGACATCGCCAGCGCCAGCCCCGCGCAAAGCCGCGCGCCCATCGAAGCCGATCGCCACATGCTGGGGGATTACGACTACATCATTTATTAAAATTGACTCATTCACTGACTCATCATCGCAGGGCCCAAACCCGTGAACCTGAAAATTTTCACAGAGGTTCATGTTAAGACTCTCACTCGAAATAAGAAAGGATTTCCGAAAATTCCCATGGGAACGGGATTTTAAGTTTTACCCGGGCGAAGCCCGTTACAGAAGCTAGTTAGCTATAGTTGTACTTGAGTGATCCAGCGTGAAGGGGAGTTTGAAGGCCCATCGATCCCATCGACCCAATACTGGGAAATCAGCCCTGAGATTTTAGGTGAAACCGATGTTTGTGCAAGTGTCCGCTCCACCCACTAGTAAGTTTTAAGGCACATGAAACGTTAAAGGTTTTCGTAAGCTTTTACCCAATGAAGTTTTTTAGGCACACACTTTCAATAAGTGAAGTGTCTGGTCTGAATTAGGTACCTGTATATCTTACCGGAGTCTTTGGTGATTTTTCCTTGTAAGTAGCTCTTGTTTTTCTTTCTGGCCATAAACGAACCGTAACAGATTGGAGACTATTGCTTCCGCGATACTTTTCAGGTGTTTTATACACGATGGTTATGTAAATAAAGACATGTCGTGAAAGAATGATTGGGAATTCCGTTTGGAATCTGAGCATGCTAATTTGTATTTATTGTACTTAGCGGTCTTGGGGTTTATATGAAAATTCTGATTTTGAAGAGTACAAATAGGTAAACAACATACTTTTATTACGATTATAGTTGAAGACTACTTTTAATACTAGTCAATAAAAATGTATAAGGTTCTCTTTATATTAAAAAATATGAACGCAACTAGTTATTCCGGGCATTTATCATCTCGATTATTAAAAGTTAATAAAAAAGCACAGTCGTAAAATCTCGATAGAGCCCAGTCCCAGACGTTAAAACCGAATCGTTCCCCAATGTCCAATTAACAGTCCGACCAACTATCACCTAAAATATGTCATGATTCCATTAAAGCGTTCCAACGCGACCCTATAATAAGCGTGTAAGTGGCGTATAATTTGTTTGTCGACGATACAAAACCTCTCTTCGCCCACAAAAAAGAAAAACAAAATTATCACAGTTAACATAATTGATTGAGACCGTTTGGGACGTGCTCCTACAATGGTATTATCGTGAGAAACCCTCGACGAAAGTAAAAAAAGCTACAACTTCATTAAATATCCCCTGTCAAAAGGTAATGTCTACTAGTTTTTTTACTCGCTCCCGGTGTCAAATTATACGTACAAAAGGTGTTAACAAAAAAAAGACCAATAGCTCTATGCGTAGGGGTGCACAACAATTTCGTCTAAGCTTACGTTATATTTTGTTAAAATAATTGGACCCGATTGAAAGAAAAAATAAATATCTATAATAAGAATAACACTTCCAGCATCACATTAGCAACAAGTAGGCCTCTATTCATTATTGAGTCTATGAAATCAGAAATCTGCTACCGCAAATGATACTTTCTGAATAGCAATAGTTTTCCATAGTAAGGTTACCGCCATAATTTAATACTTACTTTAAATAAGGAAGATTAGGGTGTGTCAAGACATATTTAACTCTCGATTTAATTGCTATAGCAGTAGTGCTCCCAATGACTCCGAATGATTCTGTATTATCCAAATTAAATGTACAGCCCAAGTAGCACAAAAGTGCTGAATAACAGTTGAATCACTGTTCACAAGTGAGCCTTGAGTTGAATAAACCTGTTGAATAAGAGCGTTAGAGGCGCTTACTCGACTGATATAACTCTAATTTGGGCACAAATTATTCAACTGTTAGTTGAATAATGTAGCACGCTGCACTATATCAGCGTTATTTGAGCATTATTAAAGGTAACAGTCGGCCCAAGAGTTGAATAATGCTTGATTATCAGGGTATGTGTTACCTTTTATACACCACAGGGGTTGAATAATAGAGTTCTTGTTACCTATTTTTCAGCACAAAATACACTTATGGATACTAAAAACTTCTTTATGGAGCTGACAATTCACAGGTGGCAAAATTGTGGCAAAATAATTTTGTGACATTTTTTGCGTGAACCATTTGTAAAGTGTTTGTAGGAAATAGGAAAACGTTTATTGATAAGTAAAATGTTGTTGTTCCTCTTTTTGCATGAAATTCGAATGGGAAAGAGAATTTATTGTGAAATACTATGTAATTATAGATCAATATTTTCACGCGCTCTCAAAATATCACTGTTTTACCTAATAAATAAATAAATTATAGTATAAAATAGGTTGATAATATTATTATAAAAAA
>NWSH02000517.1:1784337-1802051 GCA_002382865.2 Heliothis virescens
GTCCAGCTACCGTATGTTAACTACACGTAATTGATATCGAGCCGTAACATCGCCTACTTACTAACACAAGCCGAGTGTCTTGACGCTCAGGTTTTGGGGACACCGCAGCACAAATGTTACATTGTTTGCTAGCTATCGTCAAACGAACGACTTCAATGGTTTAAAAATCCACGGTTATTATACGTAGACTAAATAGGCAACCTCGTACTGTCCAGAGATTTAAATTGGCGCCCAACACAGCTATTACGGAATAGTGGAGTTATCCACCAAAACCTGAACGCCAGTGCCAGTTTGACTATTTCACATTACTTAAAATCAGTCTCATAAATAACGAAATGTTCAACAGACTTAGAGACGATCGCTAAGACCTCGAGGAATAGTCAATAAAACCGTTTTTAGCTTGTCTATGGTGACTAACAGTGGAGACAGAAGGGTAGGCTAGTTACCAGCTTATACTAATGCTTACACGCTAATAAATTTCAACTAAATAGTCACTGTCAATAGATCACGGATAATTTTAAAGCGTTTGAAAAATGTTGACTCACACGTGACTGCCGTGGGAAGTTCTGACTAGAGATGTGCCGTTGCCGGCAATATTGCCCAAAGTTCGAATATTGGTGGCAATATTGCCGCCGATATGGCCCAAAGTGGCAATATTGCCGGCAATATTGCTACCAATATTCCCACTTTTTAGCAATTTTGCCGGCAACGGCACATCTCTAGTTCTGACTGTAGTTTCAAATAGTCGTAAAGGCACAAATCTTCGTTGTTGACAGATTGTGTTAATTGACCCTTTTCGAATAGTAGTCTGGTGTGAGTCGACAATTTTCCAATCAATCTAATACATGTAAGAAGAATGGCAGTGCAGTTAGATTACAGATATTTTCGCGTCTCAAACGAACTGAAATAAGCTGTGAAGCTTGTATCGATACATCGTTTCGTGTTTACCGATTATTTCTATAAGTCACAGGATGACGTTATGAAATCTAGACGTTATGTTATTTTTTACAATATAATATTGCGAAAATAATGTTGGAAATAAATTTCGACGCGTGCAAGACACTGAACAATCGTGATCTTAAAGTCTTTAGCTTTAACATATTGTTGCTCTCTTCTTTTACACTAACTTAGTGGTAAGTGTGAAAGAGATAGAGCAACAAAACGTACATACAGACAGAACTTATGTGACAGCGCGGAGTGTTACATAGAACAATAAATACATATCAATGTAAAGCTAAGTTTAGATCACATACATGCATGTCATTAAATACACGAATATTCTTGATGGCCAGCATATTTATGGTATAATCTAAACTTAGTTTTACACATCATTTAATTTATTTTTGTTTACAATTTCTATGTGGTACTCCTTGCTGGGCACAGGCAAGCAATACGGTGACGTGGTATAGTACCGCAGCATGTGCCTAGACGTATGTGGGCGGGTTGGCGGGCGCGGGCTGCGGCGGCGCGGGCGGCGGCGGCAGCACGCGCGCGCCCGGCACGTACTGCCCGATGAACGACCCGTCCTCCGTGAACCGACCTGCGGGGGGAGGTAGTCATTCAAAGTTCACACGACACCAGATCAACTTATCACAATCTGTCTTCTGCAATACATTTTTAACCTTATAACAATAGTGACCGAAAAGTCCCTTTTGTACACGTGACACTGGCTCAATAGTCGACTTCAAAGCCGAAACAGAAGCCAAAAAAAAACAATTGTGTTAGGTTCATGTTTGATTGGTAAAATTTGACAGATTCGGGTACCGCGACCTGCTGTTGTCTGTACTTTATAAATAGCTGGTGATGAAATTAATATTACAATTTGATTAAATCAATCATCAGTTTCTACAGACGTCTAGACGTCAGATCAATCTACGTGAATCTGTAAAATTTTACCAATCGAACATAAACCTTCCACTATTTTTATAAGGTTGAAAATCTATTAAAGAAATACGACAAATTGAAGTAGGTTGATGTGCTGTTGTCTGTACAAAATTCTTCATTTTTAATACATAAACCAAACAAGATAATTTCCAATATAAATTATATAGCCCAAAGTCAAATATCACACCCATAGGACCCGTATTTCAGTAACTTTACTTTTTAGTAAAATTATATTTTGAAATGATTAATACATCAACAACAAAATCAAAACATGCTCATTGCATTAATAAAACACAATAAAAAACATTATTTCTAAAATTATAGCATAATTGAATGCAAAAAAGAGAAAAGAAAAATAAAAGCAAAAAAATCATACCTTACAAAAGGAAACAAAAACGGCGCTCGTGCAGGCAAAGAAAAACAGGAAAGGGACGGAACGGGAAATAATATCAACATTAAAACAAATGCAAAACTTATAACAAAGCACGCTAATAAACATTTAAGTAGGAAATTCACTCCAAATAATATCATCTGTTTCTTTACAACCTAATGTTACTTACATACAAATTATTCTGTACTTAATACCTAACCTAAGCTGCGATACCTTGCGAAGGGACAGTGATAAGCCTTTATTTAAAACTATTTCTGAAATAGTGCAATAAAGACTGGACGCCCTTTTGTAAATTTTACAACTACAATTTTCATGCCCAAGACAAAGAACTAAATAATTTACTTATTCCAGTCGCGTGCATGAAAACGGTGCCTAAACTAGCAGTATACTGCTCAGATCAATTAAAAAAAAAAGATTCACAACATAATTCACAGATCAAAACGTAATAGAGAACAAATTTTGGCGGGCGACGTCACCGTCAAATGAGCCAATCAGACCGAAGAACAGATAGAAAGGCCTACGGTGATTGGCTGTCAGTACCGGACTGTTTAGTTGCATTTAATTGTGATGCAATGGCACTACGTTATATATCTCAAACATACAAGAACGTAGCTATTTGGAGCGCTTTGTTGCAAAGGCTTTAGCTTAATGTTTACTGAGATAAAATATGCTACAAAGTAAACTGCACTGTTTGTTCGAGTTTAAATATTTAATAGACAAACACGTGACGATTTTTAAAGACAAAATGATCTCAGTAAACACATGTGAGGGGTGGGAGAGGTAGGCGGTCAGACGAGGGTGGCGAAGGCCTGCGAGGCGGAGTCGGGCTGTCCGGCGGCGGGCGGGCGGCGCTTGCGGCCGTACTGCCCGATGAACGAGCCGTCCTCGTTCATACCCGCTGCAAATGTTTGGTCCATGCTACTCATATGCTTAGCCACGACACACATGCTTACGCTAACATAGCATAGCATTACAGAACTTAGCTAAACAAATCAAGTTTTTTTTACTAAACAAATCTTTGGTTAAATTTTGCTTAAATATTTTTCTGTAATGCGAACTGAACTGACCAAAATAATGCATATTCTTGCGATTTTAATTTGATTTCTTAATCTATGAAAACATCAACTTTTGGTCAGTTCAGTAAAAAATACGTGCTTCAAAAATTAATGACAATGCAGCAAACTAACTCAAAATTAAAAATAAAGACACTGCACTAAAAAAAGTTATGAACAAAAACTTCTTTCGAAAATCAAGCTTAGCGCCAGACAAAAACGAACAGAAAGTTTTGCTAAGTTGTATGCACACAATGAGTGACCAACGCGTCATGAAAATACCCACGTGATATGTTTGGTGACAATATTTTTTTACAGCTGGAAATGATTGAAGTAAATGTATACAATGAAAATTCTATGGTTCGTTAACTCCCATTTTTAACCGACTTCAATATTTCTGCTAATTAACAAAACTGACCTTAATTTTTGTGCTTAAAACTTTTACTAGTACCCATAGTTGGTCACCCACTGCTTAATTAAACACTAAATGCTATAGAGGACAGTTTGACACAAAAGCAGCTACACATGAAACATACCAGTCTCGCCGTCGCCGTACTCTGCCATGGAGTCGGTGTCGCTCTCCGGCCCCGGCTTCGTGCCGCTGCTCATCGAGTGACGCGACTTGTTGTCTAGCCTGAAGTATAAAGTGTGAAGGGTTAATGTTTTTAAATTGAGTGGATCTTATAATACTAATAAGAGACTGTTTTATCAATTACTAGCTATTTCCTGCGGTTTTAATCGCGTCTCAGAGGAACTTCTTAACGAACGGGGATAGTGAATCTCCTATCTTTTAGTAACTAACAGTTGTCTCCAACATTTCAAAAATAAGTTCTAGGTAATCTAAAGTCATTTGAGAGCAAATCACAGAGCTTTTCAATAACGAAAGATCAATGTTGTTGTTGTTGACCCTTCCCGCTGTGAGTGTATCTTGAGGGAGTGTCCGATGTTTACTGACTAAAACCTAACGTGTTCCTTCTTGATCCCTTTGTGTAGTACCAGGGCCGCAGTAACTCTTTTGAACAATCCCGCAGCCCCTAGAGAGCACCCCAAATAACTATATACAGCAGTATACTAACGGATGCGTGTACTCGTGGAAGCCGCCGTCGGCGTAGTCCCGGCGGCCGTGCGCCAGTTCGCGGTCGTGCACGTCGTACTTGCCGCCGCGGTTGGGCTGCACCAGCACCAGCAGCACCAGCACCAGCAGCAGGAACTATATACAGCAGTATACTAACGGATGCGTGTACTCGTGGAAGCCGCCGTCGGCGTAGTCCCGGCGGCCGTGCGCCAGTTCGCGGTCGTGCACGTCGTACTTGCCGCCGCGGTTGGGCTGCACCAGCACCAGCAGCACCAGCACCAGCAGCAGGAACTATATACAGCAGTATACTAACGGATGCGTGTACTCGTGGAAGCCGCCGTCGGCGTAGTCCCGGCGGCCGTGCGCCAGTTCGCGGTCGTGCACGTCGTACTTGCCGCCGCGGTTGGGCTGCACCAGCACCAGCAGCACCAGCACCAGCAGCAGGAACTATATACAGCAGTATACTAACGGATGCGTGTACTCGTGGAAGCCGCCGTCGGCGTAGTCCCGGCGGCCGTGCGCCAGTTCGCGGTCGTGCACGTCGTACTTGCCGCCGCGGTTGGGCTGCACCAGCACCAGCAGCACCAGCACCAGCAGCAGGAACTATATACAGCAGTATACTAACGGATGCGTGTACTCGTGGAAGCCGCCGTCGGCGTAGTCCCGGCGGCCGTGCGCCAGTTCGCGGTCGTGCACGTCGTACTTGCCGCCGCGGTTGGGCTGCACCAGCACCAGCAGCACCAGCACCAGCAGCAGGAACTATATACAGCAGTATACTAACGGATGCGTGTACTCGTGGAAGCCGCCGTCGGCGTAGTCCCGGCGGCCGTGCGCCAGTTCGCGGTCGTGCACGTCGTACTTGCCGCCGCGGTTGGGCTGCACCAGCACCAGCAGCACCAGCACCAGCAGCAGGAACTATATACAGCAGTATACTAACGGATGCGTGTACTCGTGGAAGCCGCCGTCGGCGTAGTCCCGGCGGCCGTGCGCCAGTTCGCGGTCGTGCACGTCGTACTTGCCGCCGCGGTTGGGCTGCACCAGCACCAGCAGCACCAGCACCAGCAGCAGGAACTATATACAGCAGTATACTAACGGATGCGTGTACTCGTGGAAGCCGCCGTCGGCGTAGTCCCGGCGGCCGTGCGCCAGTTCGCGGTCGTGCACGTCGTACTTGCCGCCGCGGTTGGGCTGCACCAGCACCAGCAGCACCAGCACCAGCAGCAGGAACTATATACAGCAGTATACTAACGGATGCGTGTACTCGTGGAAGCCGCCGTCGGCGTAGTCCCGGCGGCCGTGCGCCAGTTCGCGGTCGTGCACGTCGTACTTGCCGCCGCGGTTGGGCTGCACCAGCACCAGCAGCACCAGCACCAGCAGCAGGAACTATATACAGCAGTATACTAACGGATGCGTGTACTCGTGGAAGCCGCCGTCGGCGTAGTCCCGGCGGCCGTGCGCCAGTTCGCGGTCGTGCACGTCGTACTTGCCGCCGCGGTTGGGCTGCACCAGCACCAGCAGCACCAGCACCAGCAGCAGGAACTATATACAGCAGTATACTAACGGATGCGTGTACTCGTGGAAGCCGCCGTCGGCGTAGTCCCGGCGGCCGTGCGCCAGTTCGCGGTCGTGCACGTCGTACTTGCCGCCGCGGTTGGGCTGCACCAGCACCAGCAGCACCAGCACCAGCAGCAGGAACTATATACAGCAGTATACTAACGGATGCGTGTACTCGTGGAAGCCGCCGTCGGCGTAGTCCCGGCGGCCGTGCGCCAGTTCGCGGTCGTGCACGTCGTACTTGCCGCCGCGGTTGGGCTGCACCAGCACCAGCAGCACCAGCACCAGCAGCAGGAACTATATACAGCAGTATACTAACGGATGCGTGTACTCGTGGAAGCCGCCGTCGGCGTAGTCCCGGCGGCCGTGCGCCAGTTCGCGGTCGTGCACGTCGTACTTGCCGCCGCGGTTGGGCTGCACCAGCACCAGCAGCACCAGCACCAGCAGCAGGAACTATATACAGCAGTATACTAACGGATGCGTGTACTCGTGGAAGCCGCCGTCGGCGTAGTCCCGGCGGCCGTGCGCCAGTTCGCGGTCGTGCACGTCGTACTTGCCGCCGCGGTTGGGCTGCACCAGCACCAGCAGCACCAGCACCAGCAGCAGGAACTATATACAGCAGTATACTAACGGATGCGTGTACTCGTGGAAGCCGCCGTCGGCGTAGTCCCGGCGGCCGTGCGCCAGTTCGCGGTCGTGCACGTCGTACTTGCCGCCGCGGTTGGGCTGCACCAGCACCAGCAGCACCAGCACCAGCAGCAGGAACTATATACAGCAGTATACTAACGGATGCGTGTACTCGTGGAAGCCGCCGTCGGCGTAGTCCCGGCGGCCGTGCGCCAGTTCGCGGTCGTGCACGTCGTACTTGCCGCCGCGGTTGGGCTGCACCAGCACCAGCAGCACCAGCACCAGCAGCAGGAACTATATACAGCAGTATACTAACGGATGCGTGTACTCGTGGAAGCCGCCGTCGGCGTAGTCCCGGCGGCCGTGCGCCAGTTCGCGGTCGTGCACGTCGTACTTGCCGCCGCGGTTGGGCTGCACCAGCACCAGCAGCACCAGCACCAGCAGCAGGAACTATATACAGCAGTATACTAACGGATGCGTGTACTCGTGGAAGCCGCCGTCGGCGTAGTCCCGGCGGCCGTGCGCCAGTTCGCGGTCGTGCACGTCGTACTTGCCGCCGCGGTTGGGCTGCACCAGCACCAGCAGCACCAGCACCAGCAGCAGGAACTATATACAGCAGTATACTAACGGATGCGTGTACTCGTGGAAGCCGCCGTCGGCGTAGTCCCGGCGGCCGTGCGCCAGTTCGCGGTCGTGCACGTCGTACTTGCCGCCGCGGTTGGGCTGCACCAGCACCAGCAGCACCAGCACCAGCAGCAGGAACTATATACAGCAGTATACTAACGGATGCGTGTACTCGTGGAAGCCGCCGTCGGCGTAGTCCCGGCGGCCGTGCGCCAGTTCGCGGTCGTGCACGTCGTACTTGCCGCCGCGGTTGGGCTGCACCAGCACCAGCAGCACCAGCACCAGCAGCAGGAACTATATACAGCAGTATACTAACGGATGCGTGTACTCGTGGAAGCCGCCGTCGGCGTAGTCCCGGCGGCCGTGCGCCAGTTCGCGGTCGTGCACGTCGTACTTGCCGCCGCGGTTGGGCTGCACCAGCACCAGCAGCACCAGCACCAGCAGCAGGAACTATATACAGCAGTATACTAACGGATGCGTGTACTCGTGGAAGCCGCCGTCGGCGTAGTCCCGGCGGCCGTGCGCCAGTTCGCGGTCGTGCACGTCGTACTTGCCGCCGCGGTTGGGCTGCACCAGCACCAGCAGCACCAGCACCAGCAGCAGGAACTATATACAGCAGTATACTAACGGATGCGTGTACTCGTGGAAGCCGCCGTCGGCGTAGTCCCGGCGGCCGTGCGCCAGTTCGCGGTCGTGCACGTCGTACTTGCCGCCGCGGTTGGGCTGCACCAGCACCAGCAGCACCAGCACCAGCAGCAGGAACTATATACAGCAGTATACTAACGGATGCGTGTACTCGTGGAAGCCGCCGTCGGCGTAGTCCCGGCGGCCGTGCGCCAGTTCGCGGTCGTGCACGTCGTACTTGCCGCCGCGGTTGGGCTGCACCAGCACCAGCAGCACCAGCACCAGCAGCAGGAACTATATACAGCAGTATACTAACGGATGCGTGTACTCGTGGAAGCCGCCGTCGGCGTAGTCCCGGCGGCCGTGCGCCAGTTCGCGGTCGTGCACGTCGTACTTGCCGCCGCGGTTGGGCTGCACCAGCACCAGCAGCACCAGCACCAGCAGCAGGAACTATATACAGCAGTATACTAACGGATGCGTGTACTCGTGGAAGCCGCCGTCGGCGTAGTCCCGGCGGCCGTGCGCCAGTTCGCGGTCGTGCACGTCGTACTTGCCGCCGCGGTTGGGCTGCACCAGCACCAGCAGCACCAGCACCAGCAGCAGGAACTATATACAGCAGTATACTAACGGATGCGTGTACTCGTGGAAGCCGCCGTCGGCGTAGTCCCGGCGGCCGTGCGCCAGTTCGCGGTCGTGCACGTCGTACTTGCCGCCGCGGTTGGGCTGCACCAGCACCAGCAGCACCAGCACCAGCAGCAGGAACTATATACAGCAGTATACTAACGGATGCGTGTACTCGTGGAAGCCGCCGTCGGCGTAGTCCCGGCGGCCGTGCGCCAGTTCGCGGTCGTGCACGTCGTACTTGCCGCCGCGGTTGGGCTGCACCAGCACCAGCAGCACCAGCACCAGCAGCAGGAACTATATACAGCAGTATACTAACGGATGCGTGTACTCGTGGAAGCCGCCGTCGGCGTAGTCCCGGCGGCCGTGCGCCAGTTCGCGGTCGTGCACGTCGTACTTGCCGCCGCGGTTGGGCTGCACCAGCACCAGCAGCACCAGCACCAGCAGCAGGAACTATATACAGCAGTATACTAACGGATGCGTGTACTCGTGGAAGCCGCCGTCGGCGTAGTCCCGGCGGCCGTGCGCCAGTTCGCGGTCGTGCACGTCGTACTTGCCGCCGCGGTTGGGCTGCACCAGCACCAGCAGCACCAGCACCAGCAGCAGGAACTATATACAGCAGTATACTAACGGATGCGTGTACTCGTGGAAGCCGCCGTCGGCGTAGTCCCGGCGGCCGTGCGCCAGTTCGCGGTCGTGCACGTCGTACTTGCCGCCGCGGTTGGGCTGCACCAGCACCAGCAGCACCAGCACCAGCAGCAGGAACTATATACAGCAGTATACTAACGGATGCGTGTACTCGTGGAAGCCGCCGTCGGCGTAGTCCCGGCGGCCGTGCGCCAGTTCGCGGTCGTGCACGTCGTACTTGCCGCCGCGGTTGGGCTGCACCAGCACCAGCAGCACCAGCACCAGCAGCAGGAACTATATACAGCAGTATACTAACGGATGCGTGTACTCGTGGAAGCCGCCGTCGGCGTAGTCCCGGCGGCCGTGCGCCAGTTCGCGGTCGTGCACGTCGTACTTGCCGCCGCGGTTGGGCTGCACCAGCACCAGCAGCACCAGCACCAGCAGCAGGAACTATATACAGCAGTATACTAACGGATGCGTGTACTCGTGGAAGCCGCCGTCGGCGTAGTCCCGGCGGCCGTGCGCCAGTTCGCGGTCGTGCACGTCGTACTTGCCGCCGCGGTTGGGCTGCACCAGCACCAGCAGCACCAGCACCAGCAGCAGGAACTATATACAGCAGTATACTAACGGATGCGTGTACTCGTGGAAGCCGCCGTCGGCGTAGTCCCGGCGGCCGTGCGCCAGTTCGCGGTCGTGCACGTCGTACTTGCCGCCGCGGTTGGGCTGCACCAGCACCAGCAGCACCAGCACCAGCAGCAGGAACTATATACAGCAGTATACTAACGGATGCGTGTACTCGTGGAAGCCGCCGTCGGCGTAGTCCCGGCGGCCGTGCGCCAGTTCGCGGTCGTGCACGTCGTACTTGCCGCCGCGGTTGGGCTGCACCAGCACCAGCAGCACCAGCACCAGCAGCAGGAACTATATACAGCAGTATACTAACGGATGCGTGTACTCGTGGAAGCCGCCGTCGGCGTAGTCCCGGCGGCCGTGCGCCAGTTCGCGGTCGTGCACGTCGTACTTGCCGCCGCGGTTGGGCTGCACCAGCACCAGCAGCACCAGCACCAGCAGCAGGAACTATATACAGCAGTATACTAACGGATGCGTGTACTCGTGGAAGCCGCCGTCGGCGTAGTCCCGGCGGCCGTGCGCCAGTTCGCGGTCGTGCACGTCGTACTTGCCGCCGCGGTTGGGCTGCACCAGCACCAGCAGCACCAGCACCAGCAGCAGGAACTATATACAGCAGTATACTAACGGATGCGTGTACTCGTGGAAGCCGCCGTCGGCGTAGTCCCGGCGGCCGTGCGCCAGTTCGCGGTCGTGCACGTCGTACTTGCCGCCGCGGTTGGGCTGCACCAGCACCAGCAGCACCAGCACCAGCAGCAGGAACTATATACAGCAGTATACTAACGGATGCGTGTACTCGTGGAAGCCGCCGTCGGCGTAGTCCCGGCGGCCGTGCGCCAGTTCGCGGTCGTGCACGTCGTACTTGCCGCCGCGGTTGGGCTGCACCAGCACCAGCAGCACCAGCACCAGCAGCAGGAACTATATACAGCAGTATACTAACGGATGCGTGTACTCGTGGAAGCCGCCGTCGGCGTAGTCCCGGCGGCCGTGCGCCAGTTCGCGGTCGTGCACGTCGTACTTGCCGCCGCGGTTGGGCTGCACCAGCACCAGCAGCACCAGCACCAGCAGCAGGAACTATATACAGCAGTATACTAACGGATGCGTGTACTCGTGGAAGCCGCCGTCGGCGTAGTCCCGGCGGCCGTGCGCCAGTTCGCGGTCGTGCACGTCGTACTTGCCGCCGCGGTTGGGCTGCACCAGCACCAGCAGCACCAGCACCAGCAGCAGGAACTATATACAGCAGTATACTAACGGATGCGTGTACTCGTGGAAGCCGCCGTCGGCGTAGTCCCGGCGGCCGTGCGCCAGTTCGCGGTCGTGCACGTCGTACTTGCCGCCGCGGTTGGGCTGCACCAGCACCAGCAGCACCAGCACCAGCAGCAGGAACTATATACAGCAGTATACTAACGGATGCGTGTACTCGTGGAAGCCGCCGTCGGCGTAGTCCCGGCGGCCGTGCGCCAGTTCGCGGTCGTGCACGTCGTACTTGCCGCCGCGGTTGGGCTGCACCAGCACCAGCAGCACCAGCACCAGCAGCAGGAACTATATACAGCAGTATACTAACGGATGCGTGTACTCGTGGAAGCCGCCGTCGGCGTAGTCCCGGCGGCCGTGCGCCAGTTCGCGGTCGTGCACGTCGTACTTGCCGCCGCGGTTGGGCTGCACCAGCACCAGCAGCACCAGCACCAGCAGCAGGAACTATATACAGCAGTATACTAACGGATGCGTGTACTCGTGGAAGCCGCCGTCGGCGTAGTCCCGGCGGCCGTGCGCCAGTTCGCGGTCGTGCACGTCGTACTTGCCGCCGCGGTTGGGCTGCACCAGCACCAGCAGCACCAGCACCAGCAGCAGGAACTATATACAGCAGTATACTAACGGATGCGTGTACTCGTGGAAGCCGCCGTCGGCGTAGTCCCGGCGGCCGTGCGCCAGTTCGCGGTCGTGCACGTCGTACTTGCCGCCGCGGTTGGGCTGCACCAGCACCAGCAGCACCAGCACCAGCAGCAGGAACTATATACAGCAGTATACTAACGGATGCGTGTACTCGTGGAAGCCGCCGTCGGCGTAGTCCCGGCGGCCGTGCGCCAGTTCGCGGTCGTGCACGTCGTACTTGCCGCCGCGGTTGGGCTGCACCAGCACCAGCAGCACCAGCACCAGCAGCAGGAACTATATACAGCAGTATACTAACGGATGCGTGTACTCGTGGAAGCCGCCGTCGGCGTAGTCCCGGCGGCCGTGCGCCAGTTCGCGGTCGTGCACGTCGTACTTGCCGCCGCGGTTGCGCCGCACCACGCACACCAGCACCAGCACCAGCAGCAGGAACGCCAGCGCCAGCATCACGCCGATGAACCAGCCCGCCGTCGCCGGCTTGTCGCCGTCCGGCTTCACTATCGGACCGTCTGCAAATATACATATTTGGTTAGCTTATACAATAAACAGATCACGTGAATGTATCTATCACCTGCCCAGCCTTTTTCCAACTACGTTTCCGGCTTACATAGCGTCGACAGATGCGGCGCCTACCCCTGCTGAGTCATCGTGGCGACGGGGGCGACGGAACGAGAGGGGCATAGACATTTTGCGCGCTTGGACTCCACCGACGACGGTCGACACTCGTAAAATTTAAATTCATTTTGTTTTTCCGGGATATATTGAAATTTAATATTGGGAAATTAATAAACCGCGCCTATCTATCTATATAGTCCAGTGGTTCTTAACCTTTTTGTCCTGAGAGACCATTTGTCAAAATTTTCGTCATGTCGCGGACCACCCAGTTAGTTTATGAATCTGGAGGTAATGTTCAATAAATAAATATAAGTAAAAATAAAGGATTATAGCAACCACCTCGAGTCGCAGTCGGCCGCGTCAACGCTCGGGTAATGTTGTATTGACTTCGAGAATTTAATTAAGAATTCGCCAACGAATCGCAGCAAAAGATATGTCAGCCCAAACATAGTATGCTCAGCAGTAAGTAACTGAATCTATGCAAATGTGAATTTACCCGATAGTTTAATTAAAATTAAACGATTTACATATATAATGATAATAGCAACACTCAGTACAATCAAATGTTAAACATTCATACAAAAATAAATATACATCAGATAATTTAATAATTGCAAGAGGTAAAAATTCAAAATAAATAAATCCAGACACTGTAAATATCTGATAATATTTTTTGTTTTGTTAACCTTTGACCTTTTATTTATTTAACATTTCGCGATAACCTTGAAATGCGATAATTCCAAGTCCAGGTCACCTATCAACTTTAACGAAAAAGTTATAGGTCTACTACATTTATTTATAGATCTGCGCTCATAATTGAGACGTGATAACGTATTTTTTATTAGGTAGGTATTTTACAGGTAGCAACATGTTTTTTATTGATGTCAGATAATTTAGTTGAGTAAAATGCAGTAAAAGACTTTTAGTCAGAAAAAGTAACCAATAACATTTTTATTTACCCCTTGCAATAAAAATAAAAGATGTATACACAAATCTACTTACAACATACATAAATGCAATAACATGTTAACAGAAAAGTACATTATTAACATACAGTTTTTCCCTCCACAATAAGCTAAAAATATACTGTATAAAAAGTTGTCAAAAAATACAAATTCCATCGGTAGTATAGTACCAACACTTACCAATGGTAGTATCAACGTCCCTAATCTCGCTGGCACTGAAGTACTCTCCGTCATGCGCCGTCAGCTTCACTTCGTACACCTGTCCCGGTTCCAGCCCCGTCAGGATCACGTAGTCATCATCAGTCACCTCGTTAGTCTTCGACCAGTCAGGGTGACCTTTAAGCTTGTACCAGGCCACGAAGTGAGTGCCAGCATGGCCATCCAATGAAGGAATCCAACGAACTAAGATATGCGCGGTCCCCTCTTTAGCGGGCAATGTGCTCGTTTCAAATTGTGGAATATCTGGTTTCGCCTTCTCCACAGATTTGGTCGATTGCTCCACGTAATACTTGTCACCCTCCCCAGCTTTGGTCTTCGCTCTGATCTCGATACGGTACTTGGTGTTGGGCTCGAGACCAGCCAACTTTGCGCGGTCGAACTTAGGGTCGATTTCCTTCTTCCTTTCTTGCGTGGGTCCTAGAGAAGTTCCGGTGACTTTTTGGTAGTAGATTTTGTATCCGGTGAGGACTCCGTTCTCATCGATGGGTTTGTCCCATTTGAGGAGCATGGCTGATGACCCGATGGGGTACACTTCGAAGGATTTCACAGTACCGGGTTTGCCTTCAGGGGTGTGGAAGCTGAGGGTGTCGCTGGGTGGTCCGTTAAAACGTCCGTTGTATACTAAGATCCTGGCGTTGTTCTTCTTGAAGGGCTTGAACTTGCTGACTAAAGCGCTGGAGGCATCAGCCTTGACCAATATTTCCTTGAGGCGGTCCTCCTCTCCATCCACCCAGGTCTGTATCTTGTATCCCTTGAAGTGTCCTCGCACTGACTCAGGCGGTACTGGGTTCCAGTTGAGGAGAGCGGTGGTGCCGGTGGTGACCTGCACGAGGGTGAAGTTCTGCGGCGCCTGGAGAGGAACGTCCTCGCCCGACCAGCCGTACACTTCCACGGGAGTCACGTTTGATGTTCCTTTGTAGTTCACCGCAGTTACCTGAGGGTTGAATATTACGATATTAATTTCTGGCTACTTTGTTAGGCTGATTTGTAAGTAAAAATACTGTGTCCGTCCATAAGTCGCATTTGCCTTACCTTAAGTTTATAAGCCACGAAAGTGGGCGTGTTGGTGACGACGAACTGCGTCTGCTGCCAGTCTCGGACCTGCTCCTCCACCCAGGGCTGGCCGGTGATGTTGCGCCGCCACGTCACCAGGTAGTAGAACCCGGGTCCGTTATGGTCGATTTGTGGCATTTTCTGGAAAATAATAAAGAAATTACATATTTTCGTTTCAATTTCGTAGCAATTTGGAAATAAAAAACGTAATTTGAATTTAACGAACGAATTCTGTTTTTTTTATCCCCATCTATATTCCTAACTTCAAATATTTATTGCGATCATGAGACGATCGATACATAGGGAGAATAACGGAAGTATGCTCCTGTTTTTAGGGTTCCGTACACAAAGGGCAAAACGGGACCCTGTCTGTCTCCAGGCTGTGTCTCATAATCCGTTATAGCTAGAGAGCTGAAATTTTCACAAATGATGTATTTCTGTTGCCGCTATAACAACAAATACTTAAAAAAACACATAAATAATGGTAGGTACGGAACCCTTCGTGTGCGAATCCAACTCGCACTTGGCCGGCTTATTCAAAAGTACACAGCAATGTTTATAAAACGTTTTTTCTCCAAATTTACCTCCCAAGAGATGACCATGTTGGTGGGATCGGATCCCTCGCCGACCACGTTGTCGGGGTTCTTGTACGGCACGTCCGGCTGGGTGGTGCACACCTCCGAGTGCGATGACGGAGTCGAGGGACCGATCTTGTTCCACGCGCTCACTCTGTAACGATAATGTACATTGTTATTTATTAACCTTCATTCCTAAAAGGAGGAAGTTCTATGTTTTCTGTTACTGTGACTTCTGTTTTTAGGGTTCCGTACCCAAAGGGTAAAACGGGACCCTATTACTAAGACTTCGTTGTCTGTCTGTCTCCCTGTCTGTCTGTCTGTCTGTCTCCACGCTGTATCTCATTAACCGTGATAGCTAGAAAGCTGAAATTTTCACAAATGATGTATTTCTGTTGCCGCTATAACAACAAATACTAAAAACGAAAAAAAAAGATATGGCGGATGGGGTACGGAACCCTTCATGCGCGAGTCCAACTCGCGCTTGGCCAGTTTTCTTTTCTTTGTAACATTCAAAGGCGTTTTTCGATGAGTAGAGGCAAATCAATTTATTACAGTGAGTTCAAAGGATTTGTTTTCATGGCAGTGGATAAGCAACTTATGGTGAAAGGTGACTCTCTTAAATCGTATCTCATTTTAAAAGGAAAAACAAAAGCAAACGGCGGGGTGGCCGGCTGTTCCGTGATTTTCACCTAACTGTCCCAGGATACGTGAAAATGGTTGTACTGATGATATAGCGGCAGTTACCTGAAGGTATAGTTAGCCCAGGGACTGAGCTGGACGGTCCAGGAGGTGTCGATGGCCGGCACGTTGTCGCTGGCAGTGTACCAGGTGTCGGGCGTGAAGGTGGTGTTGTACTGTATGGAGTAGCGGAGGATGGGCGCTCGGTTGTCGCCCATGGAACGCCAGCGGAGAGTGGCGGTACGCTCGTTGCATTCCACACCTTCCAGTTGCGGGGGGTTTGGTTTGTCTGGAAAAGTGCGTTACAATAAGAAAAAAAATCGGCAATAAGTACTGAAGGTTAAGGACTATGCTCGATGTTTACTGGAGCTATTGTAAACTAGCTGTTACTTGCGGTACCCGCGTCCTGAGGGAATGACTTCCCGCACCTAGATAAAAACTAGACTATGTCCTTTCTAAACTAAATGTGTACTAAATCACATTTATATCGGTTCAGTAGTTTAACAGACAGAGATATTTTCGTAAATATCATATTTTTGCCATTTGAGAATTCTCGTAACGCTCCGGAATCCGCATTTGTATTGGGTTAACGGCAATAAATCCAACAGGCAAGTTATTGCTCTGAACCCGAAATAAACTGACGAAATATGGTAGAGTGCAGATATTCCCTCTCGGGGATAGCAGGAGCGATGTTAGACCTAAGGGATCATACGTAAAAACTTGCCGTTAAACATTTTACCCACAATATAGAGCAACTATCATAAGAGAAGTAATTTTGGCAATTTGCCAAATAGTGCACCAGTTGTAACCGGACGGGAGCAGTCCACATTACGACACATCATAAACTTTGTGCTCGACAGGATTTATGTCATATTTATATCGCGTTAGTTACCTATAGAATGATGGAGCAAGAAATCGTGAAGAGTCGACTATAGAGTAAACATAATCTTTTTGAAACTTGGAATTAGAAATGAGGAAATAAGTTACCGTCACAAGAATATGGTGCTTATTATTTAAGCTTACAGTCAAAGTTTTGATGGTAGTCATATAATGTGACCAATTCATTGACAAACTACAAATTAAGAATCCGGGGCTATTACTCAAAACACTCTTTACCTACACTTCTTGACTTGCAAATCCTGAGATAACATGGCTAAAAATATAACCTGTTTATAGTAATAAATCAATTCAATCACAATCCAAAAAAACTCACCCTGTACAGTAAGCGTAGCCTGCGCCCTAGCTTCATCGATCGCCGTCTTCGCAATACAAGTGTACTCTCCGGAATCCAGCTCCGTGGTATCAGAGATCAGCAGGGAATAGTCATTGGTCATACGGAACCGCGGCTGGTTCTCAAAGTCAATCTGTTGGCCGTCGTTCAGCCAAATGATCTGAAGTTTAAGCGAGTCGTCCGCGTTCGCGTTGCAGCGGAACGTGGCGGAGGAACCCGCTGCTACTTCGTAGTGTTCCGGCTTGTCGGTGATCATTGTGCGTTCTGTGGAGATAGTGTTTAGGATATTACCCGAAATCAACTGCAATAGGATTGGGTGATTGATTCATTACATTTACCCCGCAATGCAGAAATGTTACTTAAGGCGCTGTGCCTAGTCAAAATAGGCTACGCAAAACAGTTTTTTAGCCAAATGTTTACATTTTAGAGCAGCTAAAAAAATATATGTTAATCTTGATCATATTTATGAGTGGACTGTTGTGTTCAAAACACGTTTTCGGTAAATCTTCTCGATAAAAAAAAGCCATGAAATAACCATTTATATTGAAACTGTAGCAATTGTAACTGTATTATTTATAAACAAATCTTGATAAAATTAATAACAGTGATGTAATGTATAATAATAAAGGGAACTGTTGCTTTTATTTATCGATTGGAATAAGATATTTGAAAGGATTAATGTATTTAATGATAAATAACTCGAACGAGTCGAACGAAATGTCGCCCCTCCGCGGCGTCTTTTCGCTTCTCTTTCATTTCTACGCGGAGCGACAGTGAGCGCT
>NWSH02000517.1:1820895-1832622 GCA_002382865.2 Heliothis virescens
GAGGATATTCACATCATGCAGTAGTTAAAGTATAGTACATAACGCCTATCTCTGACCCATGGAATAGTCAGTTTGAACCCTTTAGAACTCTCGTTTTACCAACCCAGTTACAAAAAAGTTGAGACCGAGATTGATTCACTTATTTACGTTTTAATCAGTTGATGAACATATTATGTGAAAAATCTATTTTGCATACCAAAATTATAATTATATTCATTGAGAAAAAATATTATAAAGAGTGATCCGATGGTGATAATAATAATGAATGCATATTAATTTAATAAACACTTGGTTTTTTTATTTGAAGTTGAATTCTAGTGTCATAAATATATGACGTATAGTAAAGTTCTAGTGTCCTGTACAGAACCTTTGTCATATATAAAAGACATAAGTAAAATCTAGGTATATAACACAATATTTTTTTTTGCATTTTTTTGGACATGTACAGATCTCCGATGTACCATATAACCTAAGTTTAAAAGAAAATCAAATAATTTTTTTTCTGGAATCCAGGAGGATAGTACTGGTTTGCCTCCCTAATCAATAAATAGAACATTAACAAAAGTTCAATGTACTGTCTATGTCTATAAAAGTGCATCCCAATTCTACATTAAGGGAGAAAGTCCCAAAACTATCAAGCTAGGAACCCCAACAGGGAGAGTCGCAGAGCCAACATTGCGAATGGAAATCGATTAAGTTCTCCCCTACGCAAACCGCTTGTATAGCAAATCGATAACGATTTCGATGTATTTATAGCTGCCTCTATACAAATGTTACCAGGATGGACCCTCCCATCTCAAGCAACAAAATAAATTACACAACAACTGTAACATTTTCGAGAAAGAATAACTTTTACTACTTCGCAAACAAACTACGATTATTATATCAAAAACTTTCAGACTTTCCTATTGATGATTTTATTAATGTTTTCTGTAATTCTATAGAAGCAGCGAACTGCGAACTGTGGTAGGTTGTATAGCTAGATCGATAAACATAATTTCAATGGCCATATCGATCCCTCCCACATTATAGATACATCGCAGACCAACTATGACGTTTCAAGAGCAACTTTTTTCTCCACACAATAAAGATTTATTCCCAGTATTTATGAGTTCATCTAGGAGTGACTGGGGCGAATGCCAAGTGGCACGCATATTTCACGACAATCTCGACTATATTTTTTGCCACATAAGACTTATTTTGGGTTGAATGTATAAGTTTATGTGCTTACATTAGGGTCATAATTAAGTATGAGTGACAGTTTATGGTGGCTGTAGCTTTGTCGTTTCCTTATAAAAGTTAGAGAACAGAACTTGTTAGGAAGGAAGCGGATCGCTATAAAATTGTGCTGTTTATTGAACTTGTTTGTTCGAGTTGTGTGAACTCGTAGAGCAGTCGAAAACGGGAAAATTTTATGTGTAAATTAAGTTGGCAACACAAACATAACATGCGCTGAAACTCTGAAAGAATTATCAATAAAGTTTCTACAGGTCGATGTTATAACGACGAAAGTAAAGTGACCTAGTTCAAATAGTTAGAAATTATATTAAACTCATTACAATAAGTGACGTAATTTTCAAGATTAGATAATTATGCATTACTTCTGTATAGGTAAGCGACTATAACGATTTAACTGCTATAAAAGCAAACATTTTTCAAAACTTCCACACTAAAATGTTTCACACCTCAGCTTTAAAACATAGAACATTAAAACAACACTCGAGCTAAGCGAAGAAACAAAAATCTAGGACGGCTCGGCGCCATCGCTGCCGACGGAACGAACACAGGAAGAACTCGCATACATTTAAAAAACATTTCGCATTTCTACCAGTTACAGTGGAACACTGAATATGTAGGCAATAGGATATGTGAGACAGTACAGACGACAGCACATCAAGTTACCAGAATCTCTAAAATTTCTGCAATAGATTTTCACCTTTATCACAATAGTGGTAGGTTAATGTTTGATTGGTAAAATTTGTCAGGTACCGTGACCTGCTGTTGTCTGTACATAACGAGTACATTAGCTTTCAATGAGTGACGCATTCTAGTTGTATCGATTGATAAGACCAGTTCTTGTAGCACGCATGTCCAGTGCGGGTATAACCTTCCTTTTATCTAGACTCGTGGGGATTAAGGCTACCGACTCTAAGCTGGTTGCGTTGCCAGTTAAAACTATGGTAAATAGAATATTACTATTCTCTGGTCGTTTGTACTGCTTGTAGGTCTCACTGCAGGGCTTTACACGGTTAAATCTTATGTTACTATGGAAGTGAAAATTATCGATGTTCTATAAAATATATCGACAGCTAGAGGCACCTGCATTCCGGGTACAAAAATATTTGCCTAGTTTCAGGCAAACCTGTAATAAACACGTAATTAAAAGGCAATAAATTAAAGAGGTACTCACATTGAACATTAATGTAGACATCCTTATAGACGTATCCAATGGAGCTGGTAGCGTTACAGCCGTAGTTGCCAGTATCCTTCTTCACCAGGTTCGTGATGACGATGCTGTTGGTGTTCACTTGTCTCCTAGGGTTGGGCTCCGCTTGCTCGATAGGCTTGCCGTTGTGGATCCACGTGATCTTGGGTATGGGAGTACCACCGGCCTCGCACTTGATCTCAGCGGTCTCGCCTTCGGCAAGGTTCTGGAATTCCGGCTCCACCGTGAAGAATGGCGCGGCTATGGAATAAATTGTTATATTAGAACATGTTTTATAGGATGTAGTAAGTAGCGTTCATCTTTCAAATATTGTTTTGACTAAAGTAATGCGATTTCGAATAATTCGTGAAACTTCCTTGTAAACTCTAGTGATTAGAAACGATGTTTTCTTTAGATAGATATATAACTTCTTCGCCTCACAAAACACTGACAAACAAGGCTCGACGTTAGGGAGGAGTAGCATTACCATAACTGAATTAATGTCGCTTTGAACACTTCGGATCCTCTATGACACCGAAGTTCGATCGTGTATCTAATATCAGTTCAATTCACTTTGGATAAAATACACTGACAATTAAACACACATTTATCATCATATCATTCTAGTTAGGTAACATGGCTTCATCATATTTTACTTAAATTAACTTCATAAACTCTCCGAATCTTGGGTGGTTGCCATAAATTGTTCATTTCTCATAAAACCAGGTCAAGCTTAACATGATTGTATCTGTCGACTTCTCCCGTATTATGTATTATTGTATACTGTGTGTTATAGAATGGAGAATAGGTGATGTCACAGTCAAGTATGGCCTTTTAGGTATATTTGCTGGTATTTATTTAAACTTTAGCATTGGTTAAAAACTTATTACATTTCTATCTCTTTGATTCTATTAAACACATAAGCTTTGCACAACCGTACACAGGCTGTCATGCAAAGCCATGAATTTGTCAAGGTTTGAGAATTGTATTCAGGCAGTTCTCAATACGCTCGAGACCTTAAGAACACTCTGTACAATTCAGAATAGGAACTTTTTCTCACCGCTATTGTGTCTGCTATCGAAAAATGGAGACTAACAAATAAATATGTACTGCCGGCACTGCCGCTGACTTATTTTACATACTCAGTCAAGTTTTCCTCTATTGTGTATTGTATTTTAAAAGACGGTACACCTCGAACGACGCTAGTACAACAATAGCTCGCGGCGATTACGGCAGACTGCATGCAAGTGCTCGCAATCTAGACGAATTGTTGACGAAACAAAATAGAGAACTACAAGCCCGAGGCTTTTCATATGCTTTCCTTGGAGTTCTCGCAAGACTTTGTTCTTTGTAAGTGTGTCTTACTTTGTATAAACAAGAGTAAATTGAGTCTGCATACACTTGAGATCTTACTCGTACCTAAGTATGGGCGGTCTAAATAGCGAAAATAAAAGCTTTCATAAATGGCACTAAATTAGGCGTTGATTTTTATGTATTAAATGAATTCATATACGGCGAAAAAGGCGTCAAGTTATACAGTCCGACAGTTAAATCTAAATTCCGGTGGACTAGCACCACGTAGGCACGGTCCAGGAAATTATGCCCGTCCTACAAGTTGATGCGATTTCGGATATTACAGTTTTATCCGATAAACTTTTTCAATAAGGGGTCACCAGCTATGAAGCTACAGCGTTTGTCGTCATCGAAATTAACTTGGAAATTACTTTATTGGCGATTTGATCGATAACAACTACTTCACCTAGAATCTAGATTAGTTATTTAATAGCTTTCCCAAGTATTAAGAGGTTTGGAAGCGTTTTATATTTCTTTATTTCTGGGAGTATGTTTGGCTACAGGCACTTCAGAAATTATGTTTCCCAAATGGAACAAGGTCCTCTAGAAGTGTAGGAGAAAGCACTATCTGCTTATCATTTACTTTGTTGCATGTTTCATTTTTTGGATAGTGTATACTCTAACGTCGCAATATCAGAAATCCTAGCATCAATCAAGTGATATCACAAAGCGTACTATTATAAGGCGGCCTCCACCAAGGCAATAAAAAGGGCCGGACGTCCAGCACTGCGGGAACCGGGTTACCGAGTTATTTGCGTGCATGACAGTTGCTTACGTCATCATGCGTGTTGACTTGTTGACGCGTCGCCATTATCACTCACGATCTGATACAACTGCTCAATTTCTTGACCGACACCTACTTATCTAGGTGAAGAGCTTAGAAGCGAGTAATGAAAAACTTAACTTTTCCTGCAAAAAACTCGCATTTGGGGTGAGTCGTAAATCAATCTTAACGCTTCCAAGGTGGATTTTACAAAAGCAAAAATGTGTATCTCATTTCGAACTCAAAATAGATTTAAAGAAGTGCTGACTCAGCCACTCACGTCGGAAAAACCGAAGGGTGAAGATTGCCTGTGGCTGTGGACGGGAATTATCACCCTCTCCTTAATTCATCGTCACCACTCTCTGAACGTGATGTAAGATACGATTGAGGGATTATCGTTAAGATGGGCGGACACCTGTTACCTACTAATAACTGGATATGGCTATTACTCTATTATGAAGCTGTATTTACTCCCCCAATCCTCCCCTTTGTTTTACCGAAATGTTCTACGAAAGATCCCATTTATAATTCAAATAATTTTAATAGAGTGATGTGGAAATGACGAGGCTGCCGACAGGCTTCCCGCCTGATTCCTTGACACGAGGAAGGAAGCGAAAGGTCACAAGTCACAATACGGTTGCCAACGTTTTGTTGTCATGCTCGCATAGACATTATATTTTAATAGGTCTCTGAAGGAACGTTATGGGAGGTATTAAAATACTTCGGCTAATATCATATGTGTGCCATATGCTTTCTCGTGTATTAGGCGGTGATGTCACTGGACAAATATTAGGAGTTATGTCCAATGATTTTGACATGTGAACGGTTTAATGATATGAAACATTTTTGTGCGCCTCTTTATCAATATTGCTAACCAGAATAGCTAATGTAAACATAGACTTCCGAATATAACGATGAAAAGAAATAATATAAACGAAAGATGACGGTTTCTTTGAAGTGAGGGCTTCGAAAACAATAAATAGCAATGTCCAAAGCATGTGTGCGAATGTCACATCAGATTAAACCCGGCCTTTGAAAATTGAAATGCAAGAACGGAAAATGTCAACCTATATCACGTATCTATTTTATACAATAATATTTCTTGTTATTTCGTAGAATTTTCTCGGAAAAAGGCAACGTCTTTAAACTATATCTTTATGAATGGGCCTTTAGTTTCTTAGTTGTGAATTTAAATTGATTTATCATTTCTGAAATCTTTAGGCCTTTGGAGTTGCTACTAAGTTTAGACCTTTACTAGAGAAAGTGGGACTGGACGGAATGACGACGATCCGGCGCTATGAATGTAACTACAACCGTTTATTAGGACTTTGTGTATCAACAAATCGTTAGTGATACGGGTTATGCGCATTTGGTACACTTCGCACTTGGTACACCATGCTCAAATGGTATACTTCGCAAATGGTACACTTCTCAAATGGTACATTTCGTAATTGGTACACTTCTCAATTTGTACATTTCGCAAAAGGAGCACTTTTTAAGATGAGTGGAGATTTGGAAGGAATTGACTAAAAATGAGAAAATTTTTGGTTTGGGTGGACAAAATAATTTTAATTAAACTTTACATAATCGCTATAACATTTTTTTTTAATAAAGAAAAAGTCACTGGAAAATAGTTAAAGTATAATATTTACTAACAAGATTCTGTATATTACATATATATATGTTAGTTTAAGGTATTTATCTATGGGCCATGGTTGCCTGATAATAAAGGTTTAAATAAAAATAAATAAAAATAAATTAATATAAACTCACCTTCAATGTTCAGCAGTATGGAGTAAGACTGAGCAGTTCCGACACCGTTGCTGACCTCGCAGGTATACGTGCCCTGGTCTTCGTACGTCGGGTATCTGATGACTAGAGTCTTGCCGTAGTTGTCTTGTGTGATGCCTTGGGATGAGAGGATGCTGCGGCCGTTCTTCTTCCAGACTATTTGCGGTAATGGCCTGTTGGGGATTGTTGGATTTACTAATGTGTCTTATTATAAATATCTTTATTTATTTATGAATTTTTGTACACACACAATAGAGACAAATAACAGGAAAGACAAAAATTACAAAGGTAATGCTTATTTCTAAAGAAATCTCTTCCTTCTTCTTCTTTAATAAGGATTAGTGCATGGTACAGTGATACGCTAGTATAGTGTAGGGGATCTTAAGTTAAAATGAAGCAGCCCCAACGGCTTTTTCCCTTGACCTGTAAACTTTGTAACTCGGAGGTCTAAATTGATTGGGTATGCTAAAGCTATTAATGAAGATAAATTAGATACTTTATTCATTAAGTTTCAAAAATTTCAAAAAGTTATTTCGATCGAAAATACCCCACAAGGGGTCATTGTCTTGGTAGCAATCCTAATTATGGCAATACTCTAAAAATAGCCACGATAATTTATTAACCTACTGCAGATAGGTCGGCCAATAAACTGGCGGTGAATTAGCGGCATGTATGTAACTCGATAGCAGAGAGAAAAGCCCACTCGCCGCCACTCATGCACGCGTAGCGGGGGCGCAATAGGTCAGTACCTGTAGCGAACTCGATAGGGTCGCCAGCGCAAAAATGTCAACAGCATAATAGGGCCGTTTTATACTACAAAGGCTGTATGCCTTTGTAAAGTTAAACTTAGGGTGTCAAGGTAAAATGATCAGCAACTAAAATGAGTTTTATTCACCTTTTTGATTAATTCATTGCCAATGAAACAATAAAGATGCTGCGACAATTGAATGTCAATTCTCAAACACGAAGTAAAAAATATTTCTGATTTCTTTCTAAGTATTTTACTTGGGATGAATGGGTATTCAACAACCCTGATTAGACTGTCGCAAGCGCAGAATCAACGCGTCTAACCTAAAATCTCGGATTACACGTGTAGAATGTTAAACTACTACTTGTTTGGTCATGAATGGAAGTCATTTATGTGTCATCGTTTAATAAGCTTTACTGTTCAATGTAGGAATATTGAAAGTGATATCTTTATGAACTAGTTTAAGTTAGGTCAGGTCACCCCTTTTTAGTGCTACCTTGCCACTACATAGAATTGAAAATGAATTCGCAGAACTAAGGGCAACGAACTGACCGTTTATTATGTGCCGCTCGATAATCCTAGAATGTATATGGCAACTATCTATTTATAGCGTAAACAAACGATGCCATAAAGGTTGCACATCAGGTATAACACCTATCATTATGTGTGCAAAATCCGCAATAATGCGTTACCCCGCAGTTTGCGTGTCTACGGCCTCCGAACGACATAGTTATCGATTAGCTACCTCGCAGACACAACACGATAAGCCCTAGCTTGTTTCCCTTCTACTGCAAATAAAAATAATGTAAGATACTCACGTTCCACCGTAAATACAGTACAGTTCCACCCTCTTGCCTTTCAGCGCCTTCTCGACTTTCCTCGTAGTGTACTGACGCACCGGCTCATGCCTGTTCAAGGTAGGAGCGATACCAGTCTGAGTCACCTCCAAATATATCTTGTTGCCGAACTTGTACTCATTCCTGAAGATCGAGTTAGCTGTGCAAATGTATGCGAAGTCCACGCTCGCGTCGTAACGAGTCACGTTCGAGAACCAAAGGTTTCCCTCAGGGTCTAGTGTCATGCGTGAGTTGTTGATAGTTTTGAGTTGTCCCTGATCGCCTTGCAACATCCAGTACACTTTGGGTTTGGGGTGACCGTCTGGTGGTTCGCAGGTGAGTTTGAAAGGTTTGCCTTCCTCGGCCTTGACGACTTGTTGGCTGTCTGTTTCCTTGAAGGAGTTGAGTTCAGCTCGGCGAACGAACACGCTGTTGGAGGCTGCGGTTCCCCACTCGTTGTAGGCGAAGCACTGGTACTGCCCGAGGTCCTCGTCGCGTGGCTGGCCCACCACGAGGGTACCACGACCGGATTGTTGGGAGATACGGTTGTCGTAACTCGTGTATTCGAACGGTTTGCCGTTTTTAATCCATCTGTACCTGTTGGGACAAAAGCGTTTGTATTAGTACAAAGTAATGTCATATACTTGGCATAATCTTATTATAGGCTCTGTAAGTTACGATCCAACAACGTCTGGTGTCCATATTGGTGTGATATGTAGATATTTTTATACCGCTAGATTATGTTATTTTACATACTTAACCATATTTTCAAATATACAGAATGCTTTTAGTGGGTCAAGGAAAATACTGTTAACAAAGAAACCGCCATAATAATAAAAAAAACATAAATACGTAATTAAAACAAAACAGTTCTAATTATCAACAATGCATAACATTATTTTTATGCGGTTTTCATGCCTGTAGGGAAATGATAAAAATATCGGTATGTAAGCCACTGCCATTATAAATATAAATAGGAATGACAATTAACTTAATATCCTTATTTCCGTATGTGATTAAATATACCTATTCACAAGTCTTATGCAATTTTCCCCAGAATTCCCTCAGAAGTAAACCCTAGGGGACAGTCCAAGACTACGTATGCGAGAAAATAAAAAAATAAGACCTGCAAAGTTCTCCCTAAGGCTAGAACTATTTTCAAAGCTTTCTAGCGTAAACTCCAGGCGAGACGCAAAGGAGGGCTGAATATTTCAAAAGGCTTAGAGTACATCTTTATGATTCACGCCACACTCCGTTAATTTTATAGCAGTAATTACATTTCAAATTAATTCGCAATAATTCCGCGGTTTTCCTACTACAATTTAAATTTATTAAAACTTATTAAATTTTACATGAATAAGGATATTAATAATATTAATCCTTTGTAATATAAATTACAAATAATTCATTAATGTTAAGCTCCGTTGTGGTTTACCTATTGTTATGCTCGCTTTTACATGATTGTCACAAACTACAGAATTTTATTTCGACTGGTTATTTACCGCGGTTTTACTCTCTCCCTTGACAAAAACGTTTCAACTAACCCAGTTTGTCCTATGTAATAAATCCAAAAAACTAGTAACAGAAATACAGAGATACTTAATTACTTTGTAAATAGTAAGGACGCAGACAAGACATGATAAACAATAGCATTTTACTAAAGCTATTGTCGATATTCAGATCTTTCAGAAAAGCCAGGTCATCGACCCGTCTTGTTTGCAAGTAATAAAAGGGAACCTACGTACAGTAGTTAACCCACTTTTAGAGTAAAACACATTAGCTTGGCGGGGCATAACGCATCAAGCGGTCTGAAAACTCAGCTAATCTCGGATGGCTTTATCATGTAAACTATACAATGGTGACATCACCAGAAATAATACATTGATACAGGCTTTATTGAAGGAATTAAAACCATTATAATATTAAAAGTGATAGGTGATAGAGAAAAAGGTATTGTCGATAATACCAGGGGAATTCATGAATTGTAGCTGCTACAAGGAACTACACAATAGAAGGGAGGTGTATTGTAATGACTGACCTGATATTCAGTTCAATTATTAGTAATGTATTTTATTCAGCACTGGAATGCATGAAGGCACGTGAAAATTACGTAACACACTAGCTTCTTGTATTATGGAAGGGCAACGAACCAGCGATTGATTTGCTTTGGTTGATCCACACTCTTCGCAAAGAAAAGTAAGTATCGCAAAATATTAACTGTGCTCTAATATGTGCATTCTCACAGCTAAATGCTATAAGGCAATAAAACCTCCTACAGGATTCCAAAATGTGAACGAGCTCCAAAACCTTCGCGCCTTTCGTAATCTCGCCATGACTGTTCGATTCAAAAGTTCTAGGGCAATGAGATCAACAACAACTTTACGAAAACCGAAAAACAGGTTTTTAACCGTCATATTATTATTTTTAGCAAATAAACACGCGTTATTCATACATGACATAATATTTCCGAGTGTATCGACGACTTGCCTCGAGATGACTGCATTCGAACCAAGGCTGACTCACGCCATACATTATTCATGGTCCCACATTTATTTAGTTACTACTAATTTATAATTTATCTATTACTCCTATAAATGGGCCAGTTTATTGTTTGTTAGTTATTAATTTAATATTAAATGATTTCAATTACTTATAATATTGTATGGCAATTGGTCATGTCATGTCTGTTAACAAAGGATATTATCGGTACTTTACAAGCTTTTTATAGACAGCCATTTGCTAATTATAACTACTGTTTGCTTGACATGCAATTGTTGATAGAACAATTAGGTTATTGAAATCATTACTCACAATACCTAACCAGAAAAGTCCCACCATTTATTTAATTTACATCATTTTTACATTTCAATTCTAGATCAATATACAAGAGTTATAAAAGCTTCTCTCATCGATAAAAAATTATAGCAGGTATAAAAAATATAACATAGTAAAAAGTCAAGAAACTTTTGAGGTCAAGTAACTTCAAGTGTGAGTTAAGTTAATTGATATGAACACTATAATCATTATATTTAAAAACCGTTATCTGCCGCAGGTCATGCAGTCCTACACGTCTAAAAGTAACTCTTGATAATTTGATATAAAATGTGGCTTGGACCTCCGTAGAATGGTATTTATAGTAGCATATGAATTACAAAGTAAGTACGCGAGAATAAAAATGCTGGGTCATCAACGTAGTATCATAACGTAGCAGTAAAAAACTACAATTGATTCAGAAGTTTCGTAGATCGTCAACCAGGGCTGGGCAAAATACATGCTTTGCTTTAATTGAAATACAAATTACAAAATACAGTATCGCAAGTAATTAAAATGCAAAATACAAAATACCTTTAGGTAAGGTATTTGAAATATAAAATACAAAATACAGTATTTTAGCCATTTTTAATTGAAATACAAAATACAAATTACATAATTACTAAAACTATTTAAAAAAAACCCGCCTTTAAAAAAACAAAATAACCAACATTTTAACCCTTTGTTAGTTCAAAAATTTAACCCAAATTCTTGTCAATACCTAATTTTCTGACATGATGTGCACTAGAATTAGAATATTAAAAGAAATCTTTGTCGGTCGTAGTAACATCGTTCACGTAAACAATAAGCGAANACCCAAATTCTTGTCAATACCTAATTTTCTGACATGATGTGCACTAGAATTAGAATATGAAAAGAAATCTTTGTCGGTCGTAGTAACATCGTTCACGTAAACAATAAGCGAAAAATACTCATCCATAACATAAAAAATACTGAACCAAGTGAATGAAATTTTAATTTTGTTGATTTTTCAAAAACC
>NWSH02000517.1:1832722-1844759 GCA_002382865.2 Heliothis virescens
ACAATTTTCAACATAACTGTACCCGTTTCCCAATTAAATAACATTGATTGAACAACAAATGAGGACATATTTTTTGAAGGACCAAAGGGTACTAAAAAAGAGGTCGAACGGTTACTTTTTACTAGTTTTAATTTTGAAGGTCCAACGGGTACTACAAATGAGGTCGAATGGGCACATTGATTATTATATTTTGAAGAGGGTCGAAAGGGACCTTAAAATGAGNTCACGTAAACAATAAGCGAAAAATGCTCATTCATAACATAAAAAATACTGAACCAAGTGAATGAAATTTTAATTTTGTTGATTTTTCAAAAACCGCTTTTCCGATAACAAGTGCAGTGTTGCCAACTCTAATAGCTGCTTTACCATCATTGCACTCTCGCCTCGCACTCACACTCACGATCGCTAAATGAAGTTTAAATGTATTTTAATGTTAAAATGTATTTTGAAGCCTCAAGTATTTGAAATACTAATTACAAAATACTTCGTTGTCAGGTATTTGAAATACGAATTACAAATTACATTTTAAGGAAGTAATTGAAATACAAATACCAAATACGTATTTGTATTTCAATTACGTATTTTAATTACAAGTAATTCAAATACTGCCCAACCCTGTCGTCAACAATAGATGCTGTTGTAATATGAATTGAACTATTTTCCATTTTGAATTGCCTCATATTGTTAAGAGAATGTTAGAAAGTGAAAAAGCTTTTAGGAGCCCTTCTTTACAAGACGAGTAATGAGATTTGATGTTTTAGGAATTTTCTACTCTATTTTGTGTAAGAAGTAAGCCATACGTTGCAGACTTGCAGTCACCCCTTAAAAAGCTTAGTTACAACTTAGTTGCTAATAGGGCGCAAGTAACGCGTTGAAGACAAGGAAGTGATTTAAGCCCTGCTGAGCATTTAAAAGGATTTCGCATCTACTGTCTCATTTACATACGCCGTGCGAAGAATTATTAATTAGTTTTACTTTCATTCGCATCAATATTTAACGATACCTGAATTAAACCTGGAATTAAGCGCGATGACTTTGACTGAGATACGTTAGGGTGACAAAAAAACTGCGAAAATGAAAATGCATTACACTGTACGGTAAAAATAGGACATATGTAACTATGTTCTAGCTAAGAAAATCATACTAATTAAAGGTTCTCTAGTTTCAGCTATAAATGAACATGACAAAGGCCAAAGGCTAAATAGTTTAGCTATGAAGTGATGACCATAAAACGGTATGATAAATCTAACTAATAATACAAACGTGAGTCAATTTGTTTGTCACTCAATCACGGTGCAGCGGATGAGGTTGAAACACACAGGAACATACGTCATCGTAAGGATATGCACTAGATATCATCTCAAGTGAAACTGTAGTTCCCCAGGGAAATCTAGGATAGTAGGTACTTGTCGAGTCCTACAAACAATCCCCTAGTATCCCTTCGGTTTCACGATCTCTTGTGAACACCTACTACGCATCTTTTCAACATCGGAGTGGTCGCAAAAAGATAGGCGTTTTATTATGTTTCCCCCATTTTCGCAAACTTTTCAAACCGACTGGTAAGCTGCATTTTATTTATTTAGGAAAGGAACCCTATTTGTTTTGCTCGCGAGCCGTGAAGCCTGGAGGGCAAAGTTCATAATGAAAATGTCAATGTATTTCACTCATGCAGAAACTACTGTTACGGGGGGGGGATTTATACGCGTAGGATTTTTAATATCTGTAGTTTGACCTGTAAGTCTAAATATAGCTGAGCGTATGATAGAAGAAACCTGTGCACAAAGTTATTTAGACTTAAAGTAATGTTGTTTCCTAAAACGCTGTTCGTTTTCAGTCTCTTCATTACATGATCCACATTGCAATAGCGGCGCCGCCAGTCGTGGTAACAATCTACAGCCCACGTTGGTATACTGTGACGTTGGAGGGAACCAAACGTACACTTAAGTACACGTGCACTGTGGAGCCTACACATGTTTATAGCTTACTGCTCCCCGCAGTTTCGCCCACGTGCCGGGAGATTCACTTCCCACAACCAGGTAAAAGTAGGTTTTCTTAGTTTCTCCTTAGCTAGATTTCATTGAAAACTCTTCTTCTAGTATCGTATAGTCAGGGTTTACATGACTCATTTAAAGAACCTTTAACTCTATCTGTACACATTACACAATACAGGACTTCAAGACGATCTATTAGACCTTAAATTCAAGACACGTGCGAAGCCGGTACCATAAGGTTAGCCGCAAATATGGTTTATTAAGTTATTCTGGAGCACAATGTCCGCTGTACCTTATTGGATAAGGACCTTACCTTTGCTAGGTTTAGACTAGAGCGATTCATAGCTCATCAAGAACGGAATAGGCGTGACTGCGGATTGGTATGTCGGATGTAGATATAGAATACTCCATACATGAAATTTCTTAAAACATTTATACGTAATTTTAGACCTATTTACAAACAGAATAAAAAGGTAAATTACGACACGGTATTATAAACAGAATGTCGTTTTTTGTTTGCATGTTCACTTCCATCTATGAATTAATAAAAATTTTAAATGCCGGCAGCCATCTTTCATTCATAACGTGATATATTATGTATGCCTAACATGTATGATGGTTTGAAATGCCTGTTAAACGTATTTTCGGGTATGAATTTATTTAAATTTACGTAGAGACAGGATAAAACAGTGCTTTTTGGGTGTAAAGATTCTGGAGAGGTGATGTCAGATTTTGTAGAAGATCATTTGAGGATCTACGTGAATCTTGATCACCTTCATTTAAGTCTAGCGGGTTTCAGTTATTTAATCTTATCTTCCTATAGGGCAGGTAAGAGAAATTACAAAGCTACGGCATAGTAAATATCGGAAGAAAAGTTTGCAACGTATCAACTCAGAAGCTTCAATTTACTTCATTCATACAATTCTGGTGCTAATGCTAAAAGTTCTATAAATAATAACTTCATGTTGCCACAGAAACGTGAGATTTCTCGGTAATTAACAGTGACAAATAAATTAATGACTGAATTCATGTTATTGTGAAATAAAATAAGTATTATTATACTTATTGTGTGTCACTGATATTACTGGCCATCTGAAATAATCCAATATATAATAATTTATGACTGGCGCCAATGTGGCAGTGCAGAAACGATTATATTTAAACTAATGTGGTCTTGATTGTCACGAGCTTCTTTGCCTTGTTTGTAGGGATAACGATCAAGACTTTTATTAATTACACATTGGAGTATGTAGAACTCCCAAGCTAGACATACCAACTTATATTTTACATTATCCGAACATGGAAACTGCGTTTAGGTTATTGAATTACGATGTGTTATGGTAGGCGTGTTATTACGCATATTCTGTACCGAAAAGATCGATAGATATTGCACAATTGTGCAATCGCACAATAATTTCCTCATACACCTATCTTGCCCGAACTGCTAGTACAAGATGATAGACAAAATTTAAAAGCGAAAGTAGTCCTTCTGTCAAAGGACATGAATGAAGCATTAAGGACAATTTTGTTTGAAGACAGGCAGAAACGTGAGGCAGAATAAATAACATCTGTTGTAAAACTTGCAAAGAATATCCTCAAAATACGAGTAAAAGAAACAGCTATCTGATAACATAAAGTATTAAACAAGTAAAACAAGGTGACGTACTTAGGAGCCGGTTCGCCTTCAGCCTCGCACTCTATGATGAACGGCTTGTCCACCTCGCCGGGCTGCGCCACTTGGAACAGAATCTCCTCTTGCGTCGGCTGCTTGACGATCTTCGGCGGTGACGTCACTGTTCACAAAATTCAATGATTATGACGTGTTCTATTACCAAACAATTATTTTATTTGCTTTTTTTGTAAAGTAGTGGCATTTTTTTACTGGTATGTAATTTGAAAATAGAGAGGAATTAGTACTTTAAGAGATTTTTACAAAATCTTCTTTTACAGTATGGCATTGATTTCTAGTACCTGCTTAGACGTTCCATACTACATTTTTGTATTATTCTTATTGTGTATTAATCAAAAAATGTTGTTATATTTGATTTTCATTTGTTTAAACAAAATTTAAACTCTTAAATGTCAAGGTGCTTAGATAGCATTGGGTTAGGTCTTAGGTCAGTGTTTTATCACCAATTGACGCCTACGGCTCAGTTTCCATGATGTAATACTTTTTTAAATATACAATATAAAGCTCTTTTTACACAACCAAGAATAACCTTGTTTTTGACATACCCATCCTGAGAATTATTTATTTAAGTTTAATATCATAACCCTCCTGCTGCTGTCCAAATTTTATTTGGGGACAGCACAGCATGTTTTCATCTCACAAATAACATTATAATTGTAAAAATAATATAATCTATATGAATACCTATTCATTATAAGAATCTATTAGTCAACTGTTTAGAGAGAAAGCATGCAGGTTGCATTATGATCTAGTTGGCAATGCTCGCTACTCCAATCAGAGCCCTGTACATGCCAATTTTTTGATAGCAGCCCTACTATACTGCCAATACTGAGGTGAATACTATGACACAAACATACAAACAGAAAAATTATGCAAATACTGCCTTTGCATACAATAACAAGTATTCTTTGTGTTGTGTTTGTACCTATGGGTGTAGGTAGATGACGATTCAACACTGCCAAGGTGACTCAAACTGTTTTGGTGAAATGTGAAAAAAAACCTTAAGAAATGTAGAAAAATACTACTGAAATTCTTTTATAAATTATAATTAAATACCATTATTGTAAAGACTAAATAACTTGATCATTTACATGTGTTACGAACCAATAATTAAAAAGATTTCCTATTGTCATAACACAAAGATAAATGAAAATTTTCAAATAATCAGCAATAAATTTTAGCATTTCCTTAACTTAGGGATAGCAATGATTACAATTGACATTCGGAAAGAATGTTAATAAAAAATAGTGTATTTTGTCAATAATAACCCCTCAACCAGATTTTGTTTTTGTTGCATCTGTAGTAATATACTTAATGAAAGAAGAAGAAAGAAAGAAAGAAAATAAGTTTATTTATAATGAAGATGAAACATTTTTTTGTTTGTTGGTAAAGGCTCTAAAACTACTCAACCGATTTGAAAAATTATTTTACTGTTGAGTAGCTAGACTATCCCCAAGTAACAAAGGCTATATTTTGCCTGGGTATGCGAAGAACTACACCCAGGATTGGGAAAAAGTGCTGCAAAACTGTTATTGATACACATTTCAGCATTTTAAATGTGTGATATGTTCTCATGACACAAAAGCTTTTAGATGATACGAGAACATAACATGCCAGGTAGCCCCGACGGAGCTAAATTCAATCCATGACATCAAAATCTTGATCACGGCATGAGCAAGGCCAAAACAATGTTGTCAATTACAAATCTGGCAGACTACTAAATTAAGATATGATACCTATGAGTAATGGATGCCTTTTGTGTCATCAAAGAATTTAGAGACCTTGATGACTTAATGTTTTAATTGACATTCTATGCAATTGCAAATTATTTGACAATAGTATTTGTGTGTTGACTGTTAATATTTTTTTTGTCTTTATAGAAATTTCATTCATGCTATTCCTAAATGTGCAGGAGGAAATGAGTTGATACATTTGAATGAATTAAATATCAGTCTGCTTTTTATAACTGATGTTTTCTGTATTCATAGTTCTATGAAAAAAGGTTGGTGCAATTTGTAATGTAGTTTTCTATTCACAATATTTTAATACAGTGCTACTGTTGAATGCAAGCAGGAAGGCAATAATTACGACAGTTACAAGAGAGAGTTGTACACATCAACCACTGTCTCATGACTTAATTATTTCTCTGGAAACCGTAGAATTGAGAAAATTTTGAATGAAATTTGAACAAGAATAAGGTAAATCCACAATAGGATGCCAAATAAGTTAATTCACATACATAAAAATATAAATAATACTCACATAACGCCGCTGTACATGATAGTAACGCGATGAAATAAAGTGTGTTTGTTGTACCCATTGTCACAGGTCTCCTACTTCGTAGTACTCGTGTATCTAACAAGAAATAGAATAAACCACTTTAAAACTTATTTAAACACATTTCTCCGGTACACATGTTAACCGCACTCGATGACCTAATCCGAATAAAGCTTGGACCACAATGACAACACCCACTAAAAATAGCAACAACAAAATACACTAAATTGTCGACCTCTTCTGACACAAAAACTTGTTACGGAAAGTTAAAAAGTACCGCAATTCCCTTAGCCCTTGTATTTACACGGTTTCACAACAGGGTAACGCCAGAAAACCCGCACAAACTCACTATTTGTTGCCTTACACGGTAAATCAATAATTGCATTCCGTTAATGCTAACTCGATATATCCCAACATAGATTAAGTTTAAGTATTTTAACTATTGAAAATTATTACCTAAATGCCTGTTTTTATAATAATATCATCGCGAAAACCAACTGAAATAATAAAATTACGGATTTAAAGGCGGGGCCTCTGAGATTCACTGTCGTTCGTTCGTTCAGCAATTGACGGTTCAATGACTGGCTTGGCATAGACAAACTTTCTGTTACATGTCCAATGCCGTTTTAACTGCTAGCTCTTTCGCACCTGAACTTAAATTATATATCTTTCTCTTTTCTAGTAAACATAGACAACGGAAGTTTCTTGATACGTTCTGAAATATTTGTTCTAAAAACTCGTTTTTTTGCCAATAAGTTTCTAACAGTTTTGAGTTTGAAATTGTAGTTACTTTACATACACTATATTGATTTGTTTACAACTTCACTATATTCTTACGAAATTTAGCATTTGAAATAACTCCAATCACCTTACTATGGCTACCGGCTACCGCTAAGAGCGCTATCACACTGTGAAAATATTTTGCGCGTATCCAGATCCTTTGAACCGGTACCGGTGGTTATCGCGAGACGACGCCCGCCCGTACATTCATCTACAGGTCGCGTCAGCGTCTCTGTGCCTAAAAAACCTGCGGAAAATATGTAAAACGAAATTCTTGTGCTAAAGCGCGAATTTTGAATGAGGAACATTTTACTTTTTTTTTGTAATATGAGGCATATGCACCTCATGAAAGAGAATAAAATACTGCACAGACGTTTTGAATAAAATCTAACGTTGTCAGTCATCATGTGCATTTAATTTTTAGAACTTTCCACAAATTATAGTCGTGATTGTTTTATTTTTGTTCTTTTGCAGATATAAATCTATGAAGTGTATTTATAGTCTAAAAGTAAATAATATCAATTTTCACTTCGCGTGCCACATCAATGATCATACAGATATAGGGAAATCAATACAATGGGTAAGCTAACTTGAATATTAGTTTTAATTTCATTAGTAGTCAGTAGGTATCCTATGGCAACCTGAGTAAGAACACACACAGAATGGGGTGAGTACGTACACTGGCACCGGAAACAGACATCTTTTTATACGGGTTCTCAGGATGCTGGATGTAGTTCCCTAAGCCAAGGGAGAAGCTGCATGCGGTTGAAATGATCCAGTTTAAAAAAAATGCTTAATTTTATTACAGGTGACCAAACTAACCATGCCCTTAGAGCCAGGCATAGCTATTTCATATCGCGAGGACCCAATTGTACCGCGCACTCTGAAAACTGCTGCAAGTCAGAAGTCAATGTTGTCCTCCAAAAAGAGTACGTTTTACCGACTTGTTCCAAAAAACACGACATACATGATCGCACCTCCTTTAGAAGCCTTGGAGAGTATTACAAGAAATACGAGCACGATGAAGTGCCCGTTAAAGATTCCAACCATGAAGATCCAACTGTAGGAGACAAAGGATCTTTAACTAATTCGGAACTCGATAAATTAGAGATGAAAATATTCAAGAACATGTCGCAGGAACTACAAACTGACGATAACTCGATGACCAGTTTGGATTCAAACATAAAATTTTTCAGAACAACTGTTCAAGAGATATTCGATAATTTCTATGCGAGCATGCGTGACTTTGAAATTTATAAAAAGAGATTTAACGAGATTCTTGCTAAAAATAAGGAGGACGCGTTAGCTGATATGGAAGAATTCATTAAAGATATGATACAGCACATTATGTCTTCGGATACTCTAGTTTCTAATGAGAGCAAGAAATCGAATGACTTCGCGACTATATCGTTCAAAGATAAAGAAACTCATATTAGCAACTTTGACGACTCCTCCAGCTTCGATACAACCACAATTTCTACCGGGGAAAACTTGCATTCGGTGGTAGAAGCGTATAAGAATGATAATTATCTCACGGATACCACTTTTGATGATAATTCTTCTAAATCAAAAGGTCGCTCTAACAAGGAAGAGATCTTCAATATTTATCTCCTTAGTGGAAACCCATGCGTGCAAATTAAAATGAATGAACGAAATCTGCTATCGGAAATCAACATAAAAGAGCCTATTCAAAGCCCACCAGAAGGTAAACCCGTTGCATCGGCAGAGAATATTGAGAGGCTGGCAGCTAAGAAGTTGGAGTTGAAAAAGTATGTTGAGCAACTACAGGACTATAACGCGCCCGATATAGAAATACCTGTGAAAGTTTCGTACGCTAAGAAAAACATACATCTCAATGAGGACTTTTCCCATGACCGGGATAATGATAAATCATTTATGTCGAAACTTTGTAACTTTTTGTGTAGGAAATTCCGCAAAACGGCTTGAGGCATTTGTAATAAATTTTATATTAGTATAAACTCGTGATTTCATTATTCAACAAATACTTTATTGTGGACTAGACAAATAATTAAACAAGGAACAAAATCACGACTCTCCGCATTCTTCAAAATTGATTATATACCACCTCATCATGGCTATATGTTTACTAAGTTGCAACGCAAATTCTTTCTTCATGTGCAAAAATTCCCTGATGACGGGCAGATCTAGCATGACGAAGGCTTGGCCGTCTATCTCCTCCTGCTTCATTTTGTCTGCAATTAGTTTGCAGTCGTCAGTGCTGCTCAGGTACGCGTATACGTCATCGACCGACCAATCCAACGGGTTTGGCGAGAGCTTTAGTTTTCCTTTCATCCAGGTCATTGCCATATCCTTTTCAAACATTTTGTTATCGGTCGGCAGAGGATCGTAAGTGTTGAATTTCAACTTTTTCAGTTCTGGTTCCTCGGAGTCCGACACGTCGGATATATTCTTGGCATCTCTCGAGTTGGAGCTGCTCTCGTTGGTTTCGTTTTCGGTGTCGCTGTCTTGTGCGTTTTTCTTGACGCATGTGTTGCTGTATATTGTCTGTACGTCTTTTTTGTTCCAATGTGCTTCTTTCATCTGTATGGCGAAGTTGGGCAGCTTGGCGCCTCGGGTCTTCATCTCCATCTTGGGGTAGGTGGCGTGGTGGCGGCGGCGGCGCGGCGCGGCTTCGGGCGAGGCGGGCGGCGAGTGCGGCCGCGTGCCGGGCTCGGAGGGCGGCGCGGAGCCGGCGCTGTGCTCGCTCTCCACGGACTCCACGTCCTTATTGCTCTCCGTCTCTTGCGACGGTTGCTGCTCCTTCTCCTTCTTCTCTGGAGCGGCCTTTTTCTTTTTCCTCTTGCCATTGACGCTGCCTTTTGGTCTGCCCCGCCGTTCGGTGTTGTGATCTGTAACCGACATATTTTACGTTTTTTTATCGATTCAATAAAAAAAAATTTAACGAGATCTAAAAGTCGTGGGTAGGCGCACTAAGCGCACTGATAATTTTGGACCTCAGTCCTCCATTGAGTCGTATTTTTAACAGCGGACGTTCTACGGCTGGGATGAGGAGGAGTCTTCCCGTTCTGAGGGAAAAAATCTCGATAATATGTTACACTTCTTATGTAGTAGAATATTTTCTTCTCATTACTATTTACCTACTATCTCAAAAAATTTACCCAACTTGACAACCCGTCACCATTACTGCAAGCAAACCAGCTTCTTACCACTCTTAGACCTAGACTTTACGATCGTACTCAACAAATTGTATAAACTTACGGAAGGTAGACTTGTCAACCCGCTGGCAGTCATTGGGACACTGGTCGCTGTGCTCGTCAGGGCCGAAGAGACACGGGCACGCCTGCAGCTTGACGCACACGCCGCGGCAGAACGACGACACCTGGCTGGCTGACACCGCCACTGGCACGTACGCGTGGTATGTGCTGGACTTTAGTCTGGAATTCAGAACGTTTACTTATAAATAACTACCTATTTTCCCGCGGTTTCACCTTCGTCCCGAGGGAACTACTCCCCGTAACTGGATAAAAAGTAGCCTGTATGTTATTCTGATGTATAAGCTATTATATAACTGCCCAAATGTCATCAAAATTCGTCCAGCAGTTTATTGCGTGAAAGAGTAAAAAAACTTACCTACATCCATTCATCCTCACAAACTTTCTCATTGACTTGACTTTGACTTGATTTACATTGATGAAAGATTATTTATAGTGGATGAAATGTTATTACTCGAATATATTTTCGCATTATACTCACTTAGCTCTCAACATTTCCAGCCGCATGCCTTCCTCCGGCGGCCCTTCAGTCTCCCAATCCTTCAACAGTTTGGCCGGCTTGTATGACGCCGAGATTATCTTATTGAGCACCTCCTTCAGCACCAGAGACAGCGGCCCGGGGCCCACATGCTTAGGCAGCTGAGATAATTTGTTCCTACTTATCGATGGTCCCGCGTAACACTTGTAGTTAAAGAAAATCCTATCGCACCATTCATCTGAACACTTAATTTCTTCCTTCACCGGTTTCTCTTCAACCGGCTTCGGTTGCTCCTTCTCTACAGTCGTATCAGGAATGTGTAAAGCGTAATCGTTACTGTCGCACCAACCGACAGGGAATAACAAATCACTGTCTTGAGCATACCAATACTTCTCCCCTATTGGTAACAGTTCCACACACAACATGTGTTCCACAATACTATCTACGTTCGCCACGTGTATTTCTTCATGATTTTGAGGATTCACGGCTTCTAATTTCATATTTATTTCTATGCCTTGTAAAGGCGTTTTGTTCCCGAAGCAGTAATCAGGGGCTGGCACTGAGGACGTCATTGTTAGGTACTCATCCCAGTCGAAGGGTCCCTCTTTCCAGATTTTTGGGTTTTTGAAGGTAAGGCCATTTTTCTGCGCCCAGCCTATGGGGTATATGTATGGGTGCATGGAGTCGCAGAGCCAGGCCATCTTGGAGTCCTCATAGTCATCTACATGGTCGTCTATGACTACAAGGAAGTGTAAATTGTTGAACACTTTGGTGACAGTCGCGGGGCGGACAGTGCGCATGTCCTGAGGACTCAGAGCTTCCACCTTCATGCCGCTGACGAAGTTGTGAGATTCTAAGTTTTGGTTTGGCTGTGGAGGATAAAGAATTATTATTAGCGTTAGTTAGTAGTACGTCATCTGCGAGTGTTGACTTGGTATCTGGAATACATGTGCTTTTCTCTTTAATGAAATTAAAAGCTTGTTCAATTTGCAACCAAATAAGGTTTATCGTAAGTACTTAAGGTTTTTCTATCCTAACGAGGAATGGCTTCTATGATTTTAATGGCTTCTTTGATAGTATACGTGATTAAATTATCACTACCTTATAAAGGACAATGAGCAAGTTGTATGGGATTTGGTACCACCTCCAACAGTAATGTGTGATACATCGTTAGAAACGCCTTTACGTGAAGAATCATAAAACGATGGGGCTTGTCTCAATTAGTTGTCCGATCCGAGTAATTATTAAAATTGCTTCGACATAAAAATAGTATGTCATGTAAATACGCAAATGCATTATAAGGAATATGTCGCTACTATAATCTCTTTAAACTCAGTTAATATACATCTTCTAATCTTTAATATACACTTTATCGTAATCTAAAGGATTTTTAATAGACCATGGAGTCAAACTACAGACACCCCATCATCAACCGATTTGACAATAGTTCAAACGTACACATTAAGTTTCTGTTTTTTTTTTTGAAGGAAATCATCAATAAGTACTCACTACTCACCTCTCCTACACTAAGAGGAGCACGACAGAGTGTTCGACTCTAAACATTTAC
>NWSH02000517.1:1844869-1857033 GCA_002382865.2 Heliothis virescens
CAACAGTAATGTGTGATACATCATTAGAAACGCCTTTACGTGAAGAATCATAAAAACGATGGGGCTTGTCTCAATTAGTTGTCCGATCCGAGTAATTATTAAAATTGCTTCGACAAAAAAATAGTATGTCATCTAAATACGCAAATGCATTATAAGGAATATGTCGCTACTATAATCTCTTTAAACTCAGTTAATATACATCTTCTAATCTTTAATATACACTTTATCGTAATCTAAAGGATTTTTAATAGACCATGGAGTCAAACTACAGACACCCCATCATCAACCGATTTGACAATAGTTCAAACGTACACATTAAGTTTCTGTTTTTTTTTTGGAAGGAAATCATCAATAAGTACTCACTACTCACCTCTCCTACACTAAGAGGAGCACGACAGAGTGTTCGACTCTAAACATTTACATAATTGCTTTTAAACACTGAAAGGCTTTCATCAAATACATATGGACAGTTGTGTATGAGCTGCTCAGGTTTCCACAGTCTTTTTTAATAAAGTCGGTAGGCAAACTTTCTAAAACGGAGCCATTCCTGTTTTTTTTTACTCATACCAGATTTTATTCAATATTGTTTGAACTTAAGAACTGCATCTATGTTGATGATTTAGTGATCATGGCAAATTCTATTAGTCGATGTCACGCAAATTGGACAAGGATTTGAGACTAGTCGCCATAATAATATTTTTTTGCCTTGCCAAGACCTACGCAATGGTACTACAATCAACACTGTTGGACGGGGGTACCAAAACGCCCATTGTCCTTTTACCAATAATACTCACCTGAAACAAGTCAGCAGGCGTAGGCTCTGAAATGGCCTCTTCAGCGCTCTGCCGCAGTTGCGTGCTCAATTTGTTCTTGCACGAGAATTTGTTCACCTTACCAGGATATTTGAACTGCCACGGAGAACCCTGAGTAACACATGGAAAATAAGATTTTTGTGATAAAACTTGTTCGATTTAAATTCAACCAGTCGAAGACGAGTAGTTCAAATCGGTTAGTTTTTAACGATTTCATCAAAATTCAAACAGAGTGATTTTAGCTCGTGTCTCCTAACACAAAATATCATTTTGTGCTTCTAAGCACTAGTGCAAAAGGCGATGCTTTATATTTCGTTTTAAACCGTACAATACAGTTACCAAGCGATCGGAGTTTACTTCGTCTAATTCTTTCGTCAACTTCAATTAATTCGTGCTCCATAGCCCTTTCATATTCGTTTTCCTTGCCATAACTTGGATCACCTATTTCTTCATAAGCTCTTTCACTCCAGCTTGCATTTCCAAGATTTACAAACTATACCTAATTAGTTCTACTTACGTTATTATCCTAAAACAATTAAATACCGATTAGTATCGGGGTCAAGTAACGAGAATACGGTGTTCCCATGTTTACCGACCCACATACTAAGTACGGAGTATTGATAATAATGTAACAATGGAGCTTTGATTGGGGCTAAAATTACATCGATGAATCTAGGCTAGACGCGAGTCACACTAGGTAATGGTGTTGAAACCCGATAGCGCTTTATTGTTTTGAATAAAAAAATTAACTACTATTATTAATGGGAATGCGGGTTTTTTTTTGTTTTAACGTTACGATAAAATGGCCGGGACGATTAATTGGTTTGGAGAAGCTTTCTATCCTAGTGCACGAAGTATATTTAAGTAGGAAACCCGTTAATAAGAAAAAAATCAAAGAACTATTTTCTCTCTGTGAGATCGTTAATAAGTTATTGATAATGAAGTGAGTGTTCCTTTGCATAATTTAATGAATCGATCCCTAACTTATCGCATTTTTTCTGAATAACTCAGTTGTTTGTGTTATTCAATATTAAAGCTATAAACAGACTGAAAGGGGCCGAGTTAATGGAGAATGAATGAGCTTTGATTGGAGCTAAATTAACATCGTGATTGGCTGTGGAAAGGGCATAGTGGGGACGTTGAATTAATTAACATCGCGCTCGTGTAGCCGGGGTTCAAATGATAGGTCGAGGTAGAAACATTTCACTATTCTTGGATCCTTTATAATGTTGTCTTACGTAGTATCTTTGGAAATAATTCTGTAATCTGAAATGGCTAAATGGCTTGAAAAAAAAAATCCATTGGACAATGTGGGACACCCACGATCTATAGACCATAAGTATTGATCGCGGGGCCCCAGTGCTTGTGATATCATACCTACTCTCCGGTCCTGCTTTGAGGGACCAATAACCAAAACTATTGATCTGTTCACTCACCTTATTGGTAACATAGCCGAAGCTGCTGAGTCGAGGGTTCGAGAAGAATATCCAGAACTGCGTGAGGTCTTCATCAGCGCCGTCGTATCGGACTAGAAGACGGCCACCAACGTTCTCACACACCTGACGAAAAACTCACAGTAAGAAATTGTACCAGTCGAGAGCAGGGGTTCCTAAGTTTAAGGATTAGTGGAACAATCAAGGGATTACAATTTACAAATCAACACTGAATATTCTTTAAGAAATGGGTACCTAATTTAAATGAAACTTTTCGGCAGAACCTTGGCGGAACCTTAATAAAAAAAATCAAACGGGTGGAACATCTAGGTTCCTCGGAACGCAGTTTTGGGGTCTCTGGGTTGCAGTGATGGATAAAGGATTGAAAATCATTAATTGAGAAGTTGCCGTTTAGTATTCCTCTTCAGAATTATCAAAATGGCTTTTAAGCTTAAAATTCTATGATGAAAATAGCAACAAAATTAATATCCCCCTAGCAACGGCGCATAAAGCGTTAAAATTTTACGGAGATAATAAATGTATTCTATTCGAGGATAACCACGTAATTAAACAATGACGTAAAATTATGAGCGGCTATCAAAACCCTTGTTCATGCCCCGTACTAACAAACATAGCCGCAGAGGCTTATGGTTTCTTAAATATATTTTGTCTGTGCAGGTTTATTTTGTACCAGCTATTACCCGCGGTTTTAGCAGCGTCCTGGGGAACTATTTCCCGTACCCGGACAAAATGTAGCTTATGTTACTCGGGCGGGAATAAGTTTATTTTTTCAACAGCCAAATATTTTTTTCAAATCGGTTCAGTCGTTTTAGAGCCTGTAGGGTAAAAACAAACAGACAAAAACATGTTCCCTGAATATTTTTGTAGTAAGGTACATACCTAGTCCCTTAACTCCCACCTACACAAATACCTAAAGCTATAGGGCAATCTATTGATAGACACTGCGAGGGCGGTATTTTCACGAGTTTTCCCTTCAGGCTTCATGATAGGAAAATAAACTCGCAATTACTATTTCCAAGAAAATTTAATTTAGATAGGTATTTGAACTTCGCAGAACTTCAGGAACATTCTCGAAGCTTTTATTTACGTCTCTTCTCTATTTAAATAAATATACGTAGCTTGGGTAAAGCAATACAGTGATTTCAATTCAGATAGAAAATTGCAGATTGGACATTTTGTAACTTGTTCCTAACATAATCATCACGTTTCCGACACGGTATCGGTTCGAGTCACGTATAATAATGGTCTACTTTAAAACCTTGTGGCTGTCACAAAAAATATGGACAACGATCACTGTTATGAATATTTGAAAAGACATTTTTTATCATTGATTGGGCAGTTAATCAGGAGTAGAATAGTAATTTGGTACAGTAGAATTGTCCTTGATTAAGCTCGTAAACGACACCTGCTTATTTATGCGGGTAAAGAAAATTATAGGCCGAAGCTTAATTGCTAGACTTCGTTATGAACTGTATTCTCAATTATGGGATGATCAATATTATACGTACCTACAGTCGCAAACACGGCTTTTACGTAAAAGGTTAATTTCTTACATCCCGCCAATTAATTGCGACTTGCAGCGCAAGCTTATTTCGATTTTCCGACAAAAAGTGAATAAATTGTAGGACCGAAGGCCGAGGTGCCAGATTACGGCGAACATGCCGTGTTAGTGGACAGTGATTGTAGCAACTGCTCACAGCTAGACTATATTAGAGAGGGCACCTAAGGGGCTCCCCACTGCACACGGTTAACGCCGGTGGTCGCAACACGATACAAATATAAAATGTATGAAAACTACAGGAAATATGCCGTGTGAGCGATTTATCCTGTGTGTGGCCATCGCAAGATACAAATTATTTTCTTTTCTTAAAACCTTCTGTCCCGATTAGAGAAGAAAATCGTTATCATTATAACAGTGTCCTGCACCTAGAAAACACATAAATTCGAACATAAAACAATAAAATCAATTAAACTTACCGTAGCAATCCAATATCTGTAAGGATCAATCACATTCTGCACCTCCACTTTCATTCCAACTTTGATTCTATCTATAGGGGACAAGCCCTTATTATTTAAAGCTTCAATGGACACCGACTGACCGTCTAATAAGGCCTTCTTCATAATCTCTATTATTGTATCTCCATATTTCTCATTAATTTCATCGGGTGGTTCTATAAGCTCATCGTACTTCCCACACCAGCCTAGTGGGTGCACCTTCGTTGTAGATATGTCGCACCAGAAGTCATTGTCTGCTCCAATGAATTTGATCCGCAGAAGGTGACCGCAGACCATGGTGATCTCTGCTATCCAGTAGATGTCTGGATTGTTCTTATGACATACTTCCAGTAACATACCCTGTTTGATGCCATTGTAGAGACTGGTTTCCACCTACAGGGAGAATATTAAAATACTTAATACTTGTGATACCATTTAAATAGGCCAGCAGAGACAGTTATGCTTTATTTTTATTCTCATAAATTTTATAATTGGTATCAAAAGTTATCAAAAGTTTTATGCTTGTATGCACATATTGGCACAATAATAAAATAACTTAAAAGTATTGTTTTGAAAACAAGGAGAACTTTATTAAAAATATCATTGATACATAGCAAAGAAGTTACAAAACATCAAACTATTACCATAACTATTCCCAACAATTTAGACACACAAAAAATATGGAGCTTGTATTTTATGTAATAAAATAATTTGTAAATATGGTATAGAAAAATATAATGACAATTGCAGTAAAATGAGCTTTAATAACTCTTTATATCACATTTCAACTTTTGAAATAAAATAGGACTGAAAACTTTTCAAGGAAAGAAAATATTAATATTGCTATTTGATGTTCAGGGTCAGTCAGATTAGAGAGACCTTGTCCATATGAATTAAACAATACATGGAAGTATTTTATTTCTTATTAATTTGAAACAATAAAATTAAAATTTATTCAAAAGAAAGATTATTATATCAATGTCAAACTTTTCTTGGCTGCATAAGCATATAAAGTAACTGAAAATATAACAGAACTTTGAAAGAATTACATAATTTATTGCAACCCTATAAAATAATTATTTCATTACAATTTTATCAATTTATTGTTCTTATTCACAATGAATCTAACCAGATATTTATTAAATTATTATTAGACAGTATAATGTGCATTCAACATGGTTAGATACTGTTTGCCACACATTGCTAACTGTAAATTGATCACTTTTTCCTTATTCATTTCATATAATTCTAAAAATAAGCTCTGATTACACACTATGATCTCTTCTTTACCAACTATTCATAATAAGATGGCAAGTTATGTAGATAATCCAAGTTTCAGACAAATATTTTTGTCCCTTTTGTTTTTTTTATGTGCATGACCATATGGTTTATGATTTCATATTTAATAAATTACTTTCCCTAACAAACTCATTATTTTAATAGGATTAAATAGCTTCCAAACAGAACGCGCAAGTAATTCAACAGAATAACACTATTGATAAAAAATTTTCATGGTGTAAAAATAGAAATATAATATGATGGTACACATCATTTTTAATAATCTTTGATAAAAATAATGTTTCCCAATTTTCGATCGTTGTTTTCGCAATAAACTATGATGTAAACATTAACTTATTAATGTACTAACATTATAAAATTAATAAAACAATCATTTAAATATATTATACAACAGGAAAGAATTAAATTGAAACTTACATGAGAAAATAATTCTTCAGGAACAGCGACTGTTTTATTCACTTCCAAATAATTGTTCCAATCGAAGTCTGCCATAATTATTTACTTACTAATAAATAAGAAGTCATCAAATTAAAATAATTATCACAAAACAAGTTAATCGAACGGTCGAACTTGTTACGAATTTCAGAAATTCATTCTTTATTCTCACATTTCAAGTACGGTGTATCTGTCTCATCCATTCAATACTTTGTTTATTGCTATCTCTTTCTTAGGGCCTTTTATCACAGAAAGTAGTAATAGATTGAAATAACTGTAACAAGAAAATAAATCACATGTTGATGGTAAAAAAATATGTAATAATAGATTAAGTTACATAAAGAATCATAATTATTAAACATAAATTATATTCTCAATCTCATACAGTTTTAATTACATTTTATTTTTAATGAATTTACATAAATCTCATAAAAACTAAACGTATCAATAAAAATTTAAAAGGTGACAGTGCTAGAGGTGTGACATAGTTAGTTTCAAAATACTTCTTATTTGTATAATTGTATATTATTCGATAACATTCGTTGGATATTTATTTGTTAAATTATTTATCTCACTTTTAAGTAAACCTCGTTTTTTTATATTGGAAGTAATAGCTTTGACGTTATGAACTTCAGACCAATTTGAGCGTACTAGGGACCGTCAATAGATCTTTCGTAGTATGCTTTATTTATAAAAAATAAATAAAGCATACTACGAAAGATCTATCAAATTTCTACTACGAAAGAATCAACGGGAATCAACTAGCAGTAAATATTTATTTGAAACCCATAAAAGAGTGTGTACTTCACACTGAATGTTAAAACGAGTACGTCTACGAAATATTAGTTTCCTAAGTAACGTTCCGATTAAGTTACTCGTAATAAAATCTAGACGCATATGTCGCAACTCTAAACTATGACATTGTTGACATTGACGGCGCGGCTTATTATATGTTTCCTTTCCACTAATTAGTTTACACATACGCGCAAAAGAGCAAGACAATATATGTGGAAGTAACTGGAACGATCCATAAATTTTGTGATATATGTGGCATAGTTTGCGGTCGGGAACAAAATATTCATTCGTTAATCTGTGGCGATGTTGATTTTGACAATTTCTGTCTGCCTGCGAGTTCCTTCAAAGGCAGTGTTATAGCAAAACGTCATTTATTTTGTTATCTTTTGATCCAATTTATCTGAAAACAATATAATTTCCAGATGGTAGCCAAATTCGAGTACACAGGTGTACTCAAGTGAGTTTTCTGTGAAGTGTCAGTGAATTTTGTGGAATTGTGGGATTCTCATTATGTAAATACTTTCTCTTGTATCGCCTGACTGACTGCCCGTGTTGCGACATAGAAAATGAGTCGTTATACAAACATAGTGTCATATTCCCTAGTTTCAAACACCTCGAACGGTAATGGAACCGACGATGAAGGGTGTATGTTGGTGAACACTACGCAAAATGTGATAATAACAGGAGCGTATAACGGTATACCACAAACCTTAATACTCAACTTGGTGTCGTGGTCATGCCTCATTGTTTTATTCACTGTGCTGCGGCGGACGGCATGGAACTACGGGCGAATGGCGCTCGTGCAGCGCACCAAGAGTCGGTGGACTAACTTGTTCTACCGCGGCGGAGACGGTGACGCGCTGGTGAACAGGAGACGCAGCGCGGAGGAGGCTGTCAACATAGACGAAGGCTTCTTTACGTGGCTACCAGCCGTGTTCCGCCTCACCCGAGAGCAGGTACTGGCTAAGTGCGGCCCTGATGCTGTCCACTACCTCTCCTTCCAAAGACATGCAATAACATTAATGTTTATTGTTACTCTAGTATCTATTGGCCTGATCCTGCCCATAAACTTCCAAGGCACCAATTTAAATGTTGATTCCAGCACTTTTAGTAGAACTACATTGTCAAATCTTACTGGAAGATCAAACTGGCTCTGGGTACATACCCTTATAAGTATTTCCTTCCTACCTGTATCTGTGTTGATAATGAGGAGATGCACTGGCCGCAAGCCTGTGCCAACATCAATGACTGGCACAATAATGATCACAAACATATCAAAGGCTGATAGAAACGAGTCTACCATTAGAGCTTACTTTGCTCACAACTTCCCACACATTCAAATAGTGGATCTGCGCCTTGCATACAACATCAACCTGCTAAATGAAGTGCAAGAGAAGAAAGACATGGTGACTGAAGCTCTCATATATACTGATACATACTTCAAGAAGACTGGAAAACGCATTACTGTGAAGCCAAAATGGTGCGGACCAGAAATAGATGCCCTGGAATTCTATACAAATGAAGAAAAGAGGTTGAAAGATGAAGCAAAAAGGTGCCGAGCCATGGTACTAAATGATCCTCTTGGCATTGCCTTTTTGACCTTACCTTCCTACCAGCTAGCTGAACATGTTATTAATAACTTTAGTCTGCATCGTGGTTGGGTGCTATCTCATGCAACAAATCCCTCGGACATAATTTGGGAAAATCTGAGTGTGCAACCTGGAGTCTGGTACCTTAAGGCCATTGTTGTTAACTTTTTCTTATTTATTGTTCTATTCTTTTTAACTACTCCAGCAATTATTGTCAATCTTTTTAACACCATGGTAGCCAAACCCGAATCTCTTGGCAAAATAAGTACTATAATCTTTGAATTCTTGCCCACCCTGTTGCTCTGGACCATGGCTGCTGTCATGCCTGCAATTGTTGCGTTCTCTGATAAATTTCTTTCCCACTGGACCAAGTCACAACAAAATTACTCCATAATGACCAAAACTGTTTCTTACCTCTTGTTGATGACTCTTATCTTACCTTCTCTGGGTCTAGCCAGTGCTGAAGCGTTTGTGACGTGGACGATACATCATGAGAATGACACAATGCGCTGGGATTGCGTGTTCTTGCCTGACAAAGGCGCGTTCTTCGTCAATTACGTCATCACCTCTGGTCTGATCGGTACTGCGTTAGAATTGATCCGTTTCCCTGAATTGTTTCTTTATGTATGGTATTTGTTGCAATCCAAGTCAAAGGCCGAAAAGAGCTACGTAAAGCGAGCCATTCTTTACGAGTTTCCATTTGGAGTTCATTATGCTTGGAGCATAGCTATTTTCTCAATTACGATGGTTTATAGTCTCGCGTGCCCATTGATCGCGCCATTTGGCTTATTATACATGATGCTCAAACACGTGGGCGATAAACACAATCTATACTTCGCGTATGGTCCGTGTGACATGAGCGGTGTCGGCGGTGGGAGGATCCACGCTACAGCCGTACGACTAATTCGAGTGTCAGTTCTACTGCTTCTCATTAACATGGCAGCTTGGGCCGGCCTGAGGGCAGGCTTCGAAGCTAGAACCATTATTCTGATCATGGCATCTATTGTAGCCTTTGGAACATTTTTGTTGCTAAGTCCCTTCCCGAGCTGCACCCCTCCAGCGCCCTTGCAGGAGGAGTCTAGTGTCAGATTCCCAGAGTACGTGGCGCCAGTGCTGACGAAGCCCATTGATTCCCCTCCGAGCACGACACCTACGACCCCGGATTACGGGGCTTCATCGCCTGTGACCACACATTCGTACAGCCCCGATCCAATAAATATATAATTTGGTAATAAATTAGCGAATTTCCCTTTATCAACTAATTGCCTTAACTTGCGGTCTGGTCATATCAGCGATAAACGTAAAGTACTCGGGTGGGTATCGATCGTTATTTGCGATACAGGACGGAGGATTAGAGTTTTATATCAATGTAAATAACCAATGCAATATTTTTATATATTGAAGTAGTTATAGTCGACTGAAATCTTATGTTCGGATCTTTTATTTTTGTGTTCGCATTTTATGGACATAAGGACGCAACGATCATGATGTAAATGTTATATTTTATATTGCTATACAATTCACGTTTTTACATTAATTTACGAAATGTATTTATCTCTGTAAAGAGAACTTTACGAAAGATTGCAGCACATTAGAGAATACAGCACTGTTATGTTGTTAGGTTTAGACAAGAATATTTAGCAAATGCGGCTATTAATATTGTTGATGTTAATTATGTTATTTCAGGATCACATTGTCTGCCTATTATGTTCATAGATTACTTCTAGGTGGAAGGAATCGTACGTAACTATACATTTAAGATTTGTCAGAAATTCTCGAAGTGTGAGATGTTTGAGACAATAGTTCAGAACATAAGATGTCAGAATGTTATTATTTTTTGTGATTGATTTATGGCTGTCATTTTATATTCTCCCTAATTCCTAGTAACTTATTAGACGTTAACTATGCTTTATTTTTGTACATACTGTAACGAGATCTTTCGTGTTATATTTAGGTAAATAACATCGTCATTATAAAATAAACACTGAAGTAATTTATATTTGTTATTTTCCTTAAACCAAATAATCCCACACAAGCAGTTGTTTTAATTTTCGATTATCATTAATTGGCAGACTTGACGCGTTTGTAATTTTTTTGTCCCTGTACTATTTTATTGTTTTGTACATACGTATAGTTTTCCGGGTCGGAACACTGCTTATGGACCTTATTTAGAAAATGAGACCATGAAACATCCTTACAGACTTCCATACACAATCTTTATTCTAATACAGTAAGTACAGCCTCGAAACAACATCGTTTGCTTTTCAAATGGCCGGTTTCTGAGTCCCGCTATCGAAAGGTTATCTATTCATTTTTAAGGGAAAATGAATAGATAAACCACCGACAAAAGTGCTCAGAAACTGGCCATAAAAGACGTGAAAATTAGAGCTTACCTAATTGGGCTTCTTGCTGACATGACGTAACATGATAGTTACTTAATAATATAATTAGTTGCGAGACTCTAAAACAAAAAACACAACCAAATTGAGCGTTTGCTTTTGTTGTGCGACAGCATCTATCGTGTAAATGTTAAATTACTGTTAACTGTTGGCGGCGACTACCTAATTATTAAGTCCTTAGCCTAAAGTTCATGACCGCTTAGAAAAATCGTGCAAAGAAAAACGATTTTAACTCAGTGTATTTTACTTGGGCTGCTTAAATGTATTGCTCACGCTCAAAAAACTTCATTAATAAGCAATAATGAAGAAGTAGTAGTCTATTACATTGATTTTGAAATTGTAACCGGTTTGTGTCGGCGAGCCATAGCCGCAGTCTGTAATGCGATCTATTGAGGACTAGCACACATTCCGGGTGTCAAGGTTTCTTAGTCAGATCTTATTATACATACATATGTATAGTAATTATTATCTAATTAATTATGTAAGTCAGTGTCTGACTGCGTTTTAGCACTATATTAACGTAGACCATTGTATAGTTTTCAACTTTACATTTACACACACGCATCATCGTCACAGTATAAAAACGACCACTGCTGGACAAAGCCCTCCCCCAAGCTGGAGAGATTTGCCCATACTCCCCACGCTGGGTATTGCCTTTACACGTAGATCTACTAAAAATCCTTGACAGTCGTCAGGACATGATCGAACGTGAGGCTATTCCCTCCTGCAGCATTGTAATGCCTTAGTCAGACAGGAGCTAATCTTTCATAATAGAACTCAATGACGCATTTATATCTGTGCGTACCAGCTATTGTAAGTGTTTGTTTCGTTGACCGACTATCCGTTGATGCAGTTACGTTATGCTTAGTTACATAGTTGGCGAAATGGAGCGTTGCGTTTGTTTGAGTGTATGTTTTCCACTCGCATTTTAATGTGTTCTGTTGTGCGAATCGCCAAATTTCACTATTTTAAGTGATCTAGACACGCGGCAGCGTGTCAAGCCAAGTTCAAGCAAAGATTGGCTGGCAAGCGCCACGTGTATATTTACACGAACCATTTGGTGGCACTTTTTACCCCTCCATAACTCAAAACCTATTAAACGTAAACACTTCAAACTACGCGTGTTTCATTATGTCCATAAGGACACCTAGAAGCCCAAATTTCATGAAGCTAGCTCAAACGGTTATAAAGATATGAAGGTCCAAAAGTCGTAAAATTCCCACTGACTGACTGACTTATAGTACCTAAACCTAACCTACTTCCAGATAACCTAGAAATATGAAATTTGGAACCTAGCTCGGTAATTGTGTGTAAGCGTAGGAAAAAATCTGAAAATAGAAAAAAGTTAAAAAATAGGGGGGGTCCCCATACAACGTCACACGTTTA
>NWSH02000517.1:1866610-1877061 GCA_002382865.2 Heliothis virescens
ATCCGGCCGGATCCGGCCGGATCCGGTCGGATTCACGCCAATCCGGCCGGATCCGGCCGGATTGAAAATGGTACCGGATTGCAATCCCTAGTACCTACCTACCTATATGGCAAACTGGGACGAGATACTTTATTGTTTATACATACCAAATAGATAAACTATGTCCAAGTTAATTAATAAACATTACTCATTAGGCTACAGTGTTGTATATTATGATTTCATTTAATTAATTGTTAAGTTTAATAAAGTTTTAGTAAATTATTAATTTATTTAAGCACCTAAACTGTGTATCTATCTACTTGTTGACTTTCCATAAATCCATCCTTGGTCTTAATTATTATTTGTAAAATCGTCTGTTCTTCGAAAAATGAATGATGTTATTGAAATCGGGTCTGCGTCACGTTTTAATGTGACGTGTTTATTTTTCTTGTGTTTGGGTGATCTTGCCAAAAACATGTCGTGTTTTATTTTGACCCCCTGGGGTCATTGACATTCCATTTCTCAAAATGTTTGTTTACTTTTCATTCAGGTGTAAAAAAATCATCAATATTCATTTATCAGTGTCTAAGACAGACTGATCTTGTAACCTTTGTCTTACGCTACGAGAGAGTGTGGCCTCTGGTAGAATGAGCCGTTGACAAAAAACTTAGTTAGGGTGCCTACCAGCTCCTTGGACAGTCAGGTTAAAGGGATTAAGCCATTGCCCGCAGTACTACAGATTGGTATATCGGGAAGATCCATAATCATCGACATCTATAGGTACCGTTTAGGGCCTCTACATTGATATAATAAGTACTTAAGCACGACCAGACCATTGATATAATTCTTGTTGAAGGACTCATCTCGCGCCGCACAGTGTCAAAAAAAGGAAAATGCATTAGAATTCGCTCGTAGCTGCATCTCATTCTTTCATAGACATCTACTCACATTCGACAGAAACTTGTCACGGTAAACCCCAAACTTTAAGATATTTTCTTTCCTCTCTCAGCCTGAGGCGACTTGGTCACGGCATAAGTCAGCCAGATACCTATATGCCAGTGATGATGATGATGATGATGAAGGCGTCCTAGCCGATTATCGGCCACGGCGGCTGAGATCAGCCAGCTGCGCAGGACATATTATAGTGCACAAGCATTTGCGCAGACACAGGTGCACTCCCTATTCCCTCACTCTCATAACCCGATGGGACGGCAATCCGACACGACGGGCGAGAGATCAGGCGCAGGACCGACATTAACGTGCTCTCCGATGCACGGGTGTATCAATCACCAACTTCAAACTCCGGGCTGCTTTGTGAAAGTTTCTAAAACCCACAAAGCGATTTCGGCCCGTCCCGGGAATCGAGAGTCCTCGTGCTCAGCAGTCGGCTATGCAACAACTAGACCAATGAGGCAGTCAAAGCCAGTAAGTACGATAGGAGTTAACCAAACGCAATGTCGGTATGATCATATTGAGTAGTGATGGCAGTACTAATAGCACTCTTAATTGTGTCATTATTTGTGTCCAACGAGTGGAATAGATCGTGGCGGCGATATTACCCGATACACGTGACATGCATCGGACATCGTATTGTCTAGAGAATTGTATGTATAAGAGTGCATCACGTTCTGAACCAAGTATGTGTTATGAGTATACCAGTGGCCCGATAATTATTATTTTTTTCATACGTCGAAATGTCTGCAGCGCATAATATCAAAGCAGTGGGTGAAGTGAGCGGCCTTGCATTACTTTCTCGCGTGATATTTGAAGTGGCTAAACTCATTGTCTGTTCAAGTACTTAGGCACGAAATGTTTTGCTAGATTCGTTTAGAGTGGAACTTGCAATAGTCGGTGAGTCATTGATTGCAACTTTAGATTTAGAAGGTCGTTTAATTCATAAGAAGGTTCATCCTAAACCCACTAAATAAACAGTACAATATTTTTACTGATATTTTATCAAACAGATAATTACAAATAGACATTACGATATCATAATCTGAAATACCTACACTTCCTATGCAGGTGCCTATATCTTAGGTAGAATATTACCGTGTATTGGGTACCTCCCCAATGGTGCAACTCCTCTGCAATGAAGGGCATGTTGCGTGATGATCTTCAATGTTTTAAGGTTTCACTATTGGAGCGATATATAACTATAAAGACTTAAGTAATTGCGGTTCGGCCTTGGGCTTTGTCTTCACTTCCATGCGGCATGTAATATTAATTTATTTAACTAAACGCTTGTTGCCAGCGCCATCTAGCGGAATATAGATATAACACTTCTGATTTAACGATCGAGTGACTGATTTGTGGATTGTCCTAATTTAGCACCTGCTGTTTATGAATTAATAACATGAGGTTACGTAAAAAAGGCGAACTAAAGGAGCACTTTCGGTTGTAACAAATCCCAAAGCGTTAATCCTCTTGGGCAGCTGGGGCCGGGTCATCGCCTTTTTCAGAGTGGTCACTCTACTGCAGACTACTGCTCCAAGGAAACGCGCCACGGGGCCATGAAACGCACTATACAAAGACTCTTCGGTATAAGTAATTTGAAAAGGAGGTTGCAGTCTTACATGTGGCTGCGGATACTACGCAATGTCAAGGCGCTCATGACCTTTTCACCAGGTTGCCTATTAGACAACCTGGACCAATTAGGTACTACTACAATTAGGTACAACTTAGACCTATTAGGTAGTTTGATCGCCCAAAAAAGGTTATTGAAAAGTCGAGCGGTAGAACTGGCTAAAATGTGTAGCCTACTCATGGACGTAGCTATAGCTTTGACAAGGGGGGGGTTCCCAAAATAAAAAACAGAGCTTTAACGCCAATTTAATCTATCATTTACAAATTAAACATTGCCTGCAACTATAACGCGCAAGTGTAGTCGCAGGTAATCTATAATATATGTATAACTTAGGTTACTTTAAGTCAGTGGCGGCGCTAGACCGAATGTGTACGTCGGCGAAATCGAGTTCGCGAGGCCCTTGTTGCCGTGGCCAGAGGGGGGAGGGTGATTGGGTTGTCACACAATTTTGGTACCTAATGTATAATTTATGAAGCAAACTAGTAGAAAGCAAAAAAGATGAATGCGCGAGCGAAGCGAGCGCGAAATTTTTCCAGCTCGACGTGTAAACATCGAAAAAAAAGGGCGCGAGTGGAGCGAGTGCGATTTAGTTTTGTTGTTTTAGATTAAGTCACAAAAATGTATCCTATTAATTTTGTAAAGCTGAAATTGCCGCCATTTGTTTTAATTAATTTGTGGGGGCATAAAGCAAAGAAAAACACAGACTATGTCATATAAATGCGCGAGCGAAGCGAGCGCGAAATTTTTTTATCTATTCGAGGATCAAACGTGATTGGCGAAACAAAAATAGATAGGTAACTAGTTTTTCTGCGAGGCCCCCTCAAGCGCGAGGCCGTCGGCGGTCGCCGACGTCGCCGACGCCTAGCGCCGCCTCTGCTCTAAGTAGGTGCCTTTAAAGAAAGTTATATGTAATGTATGTATTGCAATCTTTATTCAAAAGCAACAAAGTTGAAAGTTTAGAGTAATAATAGATATAAAATACTACGTTTTTATATACGTTTGTTTTCTAAAATCGGCGCGTTGCATGTAATTTGTTTCTGTTGGACAAGTAAGACAGATATGAATGGGGGGTGTCCGGACACCCAAAACACCCCCCTTATATACGTCCATGAGCCTACTCACTACGAGTGAGAGAAATTGAAAACATGTAGGATATGGGACGAAAAAAAATAACTGTGTTGTGTATGATATTTCTATTGATCGCCAAAAAAGGAGGGATCTGGAGGAAAATATGACTAAACTCAGAATGGTTAGGACGACAAAATCGGTAAAGCAAATAGGATGGGATCATGGGACAAAATTTCGTACTGTTTGGACACCAAGGGGGATGTTTGTTTACATAGGTCAACTTGCTTAATGGGCAAGTGAGTTTGATCATCAGCTACAACGCAATGGCGGAACTGATTTAGATGTTTGGTAAAGAGCTATCTAATTTCTCTTACATCTTCAAATTGCGATTAAACCATAAGATAAATATTAATACATATACAGGTGCCAGGAACTCCGACCTACAGCTGCAATAAAAATTAGGCTAGACTTATAAAAAACTTTTTATTGTTCATATACATTAATATTAACAAGATGTTGATGTACTATAGCTAATGGAGTGAGATAGATCATCTGCTAATCTTATTTGCGCATATTCAACTAAAATTAACCATCCAACTGGGCATCAAATGTATTACATAAATTCTCAAATCTAATTTGGATGACAATAAGGTGAAATTAATAAATAGTTAAAATGAGTAAACAAAAATTGTTAGGTGGCAATACTGAGTAACACAATCACTAACTTGATAGATAATAAAAACAAATGAATCTCGGATGCGACATATGAAAAAAAAATCAGTCATGTCACATTGAAAATCGACATACAACATTAGCAGTGACCTAATTACCTAACTAAACTTAATGAGCCTTCTTGGGCTTGGCTAGTTTCTCGTATTTGCTCTTGGAGGAGTACCACAGGCCGAAGGGGATGGCGAGGGAGGGGAGGGTCATGACCGCGAATGCTGTCCAGTCCAGGATGTGTGATGAGAACTTGCGGTCGTAGTCCTTGAATGCGACAATAGCGCCTTCGCCGGGGGAGCTGCTGATCGACTGTTGGACCTGGAATGAAAGAAGATTTTATGAGTCTGTGTTTGCTGATTTATTGGGGGTTGCAATAAACTAAATAAACAATGATGTTTGTAAATTAAGACAGTATGCTTTTTAAGGCAGGCACTATAATTATATACTTTTGTTGGTTGCCAATGATGATAAAATATTAATAGCATTTTAGTTGGATGCAGTGTATACTTTGTATGGTGAGCTAACAACATGTAAAAATTTAATCACGCTTAGCAAAAAGCTGTGCAACTTTTATTTGTTAACTTTTAAAAATTGAAATTGAATTATCACACCTATGCTTGATAGTACTGGAAAATTTCCTTATAGTAAAATAATTTGTGTTATTTATATAATGATGTTTGTTAAAAATAACTGTGGATTTTGATTCATTGTGTAAACTATCAATCCAAGTTTTGCATCACATACATAAGTTATTTAATTAAGTACTAATTTACACCTGCAGCTGCACCGACAACCCGACAGAACAACTTTCCACCCAAGGAAAAGAAGTAGTCTATACATTCTTTTGATAAATAAGTTATATTACTGCCAATTGTCATAAAAATCCATTAAATATTATTCATGTGATAGAGTAACCACTGTCTAATATGCATTAGATAACTTTATACTTCAGATTTTGTTAATTAGGAAGTTATTTGAGTAACATTAATGATTAAGCAAATAAATAAAGCAATGTATAACATAATTAGGTTCTACTTTACAATTGAAATTTGATTTGAACCGTTTTTCATTGAATATTTAATAATAGAAGGTAGATGAATCTTGATATCAAAAGCATTATCTGTAGAAGATTTAGACAAAGGTTTATCAATATTTGCATTATGTAGATTTTAGAACCATTGATTGTTAAAGACCAAATATTTCCATTTAATTAAATTTCAAGTAAGGTTCTAATTGGGTACAAGTGGTCTAGTTAGAATAAATTGGTAAGTAGTCACAAAACATTGTACATATTTTCAAAGAGAAAGTGCACAAATTTTTTAATAAGTAAAGCTAAGAGTATCAGTTAATCTTATAAGTCTATAGTTACAATGTTACTGTGTCACAAAATAGGGCACATAATAAAGTGAAAGTAATAAAAGTGTCTCACCTCAGTGGCGTCTTCGCTGGCCTTGTATGAGACTTCAGCTGACGTGAAGTTGAAGTAGCCGTATCTGCTGGACCTGACAGTAACGACGTGAGACACGTTCGTTTGAGGAGGTATCCTGTCGATGTGAGCCGTCAACTGGCCACCAACAACTTGGAACACTTCAGGGTGGAAACCGTTGTCTACCAGCTTAACGTCCACAGCGGGCGCGGTACCGACGTTGAAGAGCGTGTATTTCACCAAAATATCCATATTTTCCACCAAGTATTTGTTGAGCACTTGCTTTGATACAAGTAACCTTGCAATCGCTGGCTCATCTTCAGCGGTCACCGCGGTAGCGATGATGAGGATCAGGGACAGCAGCTTGGCGCTCATTGTGTCTGGAAATTGAAAATATAGACTTTAATCTTGGCTCAAAAATAGGTTGCAGATGGACGGTATTCTAATACGATAATTTTGAATGAAAACAATTAGATTTTTGTTTACATTGATCAAAAATGATAGGAAAGAATCGTATCACAGATATTAAGGCCATAATAACTTCAACTTACCTTATTTTATGCTTAATAATAAACAACTAAAAGCAGATTTGGCTAACGCTGCAAGACGATCGGTGACAGTCGTTCGGACGTGGCTGACGTTTCACTCCACGCAGTCAAAATGATTGCCAGTATTAAAAACAGATAAATACTATAGCTGCGTTCGTAATTAAAACATTATATCACCTGTATATTTTTATTTTATTCGAGTGTAATCAGTTCATTTTTTCTACTTCTATAATAATTTCACTAAAACTACTGTAATAATCATTAAATTAATTCTACAATAAATGACAGTCTGATTTGCATTTTGTTACATGCAACGAACGCATTTTATGCAACAACTGTCAAAAAATACGTGTTTGTTTTCTCGTAGGTTGAGGATTTTATCAAAAATGGGTTTCTGCGGAAATTCGAAATAAATAATTGGTTAATTATTATTTTTACGTTAGTATAGTGATATTTTACATGCTAGTTGTAATTTAAACTATGACAGAGAAGGAAGATGTTACTAATCAACCCGAAAAAGAACCATTAGATGACGAAGCCCTAGAAAAGTGAGTATCTCTTGTTTTCTTTTCATTTATTGGTATTAAACTGTAGTATCGGAGATCTTAACGCGATGTTCATATCCTTGCGTTGTTGTTTGACCCATATTGTTCTTGAGAACGCAATCTTTTTACCCTGTACAATGTTCCAATTAAGAATCCCATTCGATTTGTATTAGATTCTTAAGGCATTTAATATAACACGTTTTAAGATTAAACGTGAATATTATAATAAAATAAACGCTCGGCGAAATTCATGATCTTCATATATATTTTGTTGCAGCAAATATGTAAGTAAGCACATTCTATGTAATCTAATCTATTAAGTTCCTTTTTAAGCTATGTACTTATTTTGTTTAATTTCAGACTCGCCGTAGAAGAATTATTGCGGGAAGCCGTTCAAGGAGCTGCAAGAGCTGAAATAGTTGGGCCTTCTGGTTGGATAAAAGCTCCACAAAACAAAACCAACAAGCGTTTCCTAGTGAATACTTTACGAAATGCTGTAACCTCTAATAAACACCACTCCAGGCAACGCCGACACTCGCACAAATCACCCAACCGTGAAAAACATCCAGAACCTTCAATTAAAAAAGATAGATCCAAAAGAAAACATTAAAATGGAGGAATATAATGTAGATAATGTACTGAAAAATATTTTTGATGTCAATGAAACAAACTGGAAACCTTCTGAGAAGATTCCTCTTATATCCAAAGAAATAGAACAATTAAAGAATGACTTAAAGTCATTTTTGATCTCTACTGAATATGATATGACATCAATACTGGAGGAGAGTGCAGCATTATGTTCAGAAACACAAAATTTAGCTGAAGATATGGAAGTATGTAAGGTGGAAATAGAACAGGAGACTATGGCTGAAATACTGAAGTCATTAGCCAACCGTGATCAGCTGCAGAATGAACTTACATCTATCAACTTTGCTCTTAACATAGTCCGTGATGTCCTCCTTTGTGGGAAGTTTGTCAAGGAGTTTGATGATGGGCGGGAGGCACAGAGCTTCACTAGGGCAGTGGAGGCTGTGTATGATCTTCTGCAGCATGCCGAGTCTCCAGCAGAAGGGTTCCAGAACTTAGAAGTGTACAGCAACACAAAACATACAGCTCAGCTAATTTGGGAAAACCTCCTCACTGATTTGTTTACTGAGTGGGGCAGGATGGTAACTTGGGACATAAAAGCTGGCACTCGAAAAACTGTAGTCACCGTAAACTTAACCTTTGATGAGTCCCTCATTGTTGTTGATATTCTTAATGCCCTCGATAGGAGTAAGAAACTGACTGAAAGAGTATCTGAATTTGCTCAGTTTCTACTGAAAGAAGTTCTGATGCCTATAATACACAGTGATGTGACTGTGTATGACGAAACTGATGAATTGATGACTGTTACTATAATGCACAAGCAGAATTTTAAGCCTCGATACGATGCTGTCATAGCTAACTTAAGGATACTCTTCAATTACTTGAACAATAAGCTAAATGTTGATTTTAAGAGAGACACTACAATAATGAGGATGGTTGGCATCGAGATCAGTTCAGAGTTTAGAGACATACTTATCAAAGATTGCCTGATTGATACCATACCAAACAACATCAATGATCTACAGATATATGGGAGGATCACTTCAGAAATACAGGAGTTTCAGAACTTCTTAGTATTAGTTAAGTTCTTTACTGAAGACTCTCTCTCTATATTGCATTATCTGAACAATATTGATGTTCTGTTTGCTAATAAGTCAAGCCAACACTTCTTGGAGACAGCAAGGGCTATCATGCTGAAAGATTTGAGTGCTTCAATGTCTATTGGGGTAGAGCATGTGCCGAATGATGGATTAGACATAAAGTCGGATGAAAAAGGAGCTGAGGCATTAAATATTCTTGATAAAACTATTCCAAAGAGTTTGTACTTCTTCCCAAGGTGCATGATATCGAAGACAGCTCAGGAGTTGTTGGATGTGGCCTATGTGATGATGGAGCAGGCGGTGCAGTGTTCTGATGTGGTGTGTAAGAAGCTGTACAACACTACTCGATTGGTGTTTGAGTTGTATGATGCGGTGGTACCTTATCACCATGAGAACTATCTGCAAACCATCCCACAGTATGTTGGTGAGTTTTTATTCTTTATTTTTCCATTTACTAGCTTCTGCCAGCGGATTCGCCCGCGCAAATCTTAAAATCCCGATTTTTCCCGTTCCTGCGGGATGTTCTTAGTGTGTGGCTACATCATAACATCTGACTGCATGCCAAATTTCAACCCAATCCCTTCAGTGGTTTAGGCTGTGTGTTGATAGATCACTAAGTCAGTCACCTTTGAGTTTTATAGGTAGGTATATCGAGATTTTGTTTTTCAGTTATCTTTCGACTATAAACCTTATTCCATTTTTTTTTATTCTTTTCCAGCCCTCTTCCACAACAACTGTATGTACCTAGCGCACAATCTCCAACTATTTGGTGACAAATGGCTGGTCCTCATGGAAGGACGGGAGCTGGACTATCCCATAGGCTTTGTGGACTTGGTGCAGAAGATTCGAGACCTGGGCTACAAGCACCTGACTATTCATATGCAACAGCAGAGGAAGCAGATACTGGACAATATTAGGTCTTCAGGTTAGTTGCATAAGGTTTATATTCAATTGCTTATTGTGTATACCAACATTAAATGATATAAGCGGAACTATCAACGCCTTTAAAAATTTAAACAAGTGATTTCATTTCTATTTACGTTCTACATCGCTGGCTCTGCTCATTTTATAAAATAAGTTATTGTATGTACGTTAAAAATATACCTTTCTAACTAGGTATGTTCATGCGGCTAATCGGTTCAGAAATTTTACCGTGAATATGTTCGAATCGATACCCGTTTTCGCATTTGTGATGTAGCGAGAAGGCTGCCACCATAGCTACAAACAACTACAGAATAATGACCTATGCTTATTGCTAAACGAATAATGATTAATACAGGCGTTTTAAACTCCAGTATTCATCATCTTCCTGCCCTGTTCCCAATTTTATTTGGGGTCGGCGCAATATGTTTTTTCCTTCCATTTCTCCCTATCACTCGTCATACTAACATTCACTTCCTTCTTACTCATGTCATCTTTCACGCAATCCATCCATCTTTTCTTTGGTCTTCCTCTCCCTCTCACTCCCTCTACATTCATACTTAACATACTTTTCGTTGCATGTGTTTCATCCCTCCTCATTACATGCCCATACCATGACAATCGCTTACCTCTTATCTTTTCTGTAATTGGTGCTACTTTCAGACTTCCTCTAATGTACTCATTCCTCACTTTGTCCATTCTTGTCACACCACACATCCATCTCAACATTCTCATTTCTGCTACATGTACTCTCTTCTCATCCCTCTTTTTCAATGCCCAACACTCTGATCCATACAGGACGACAGGTCTTATTATGGATTTATATATTTTACCCTTTAATTTAAGGGGCATCCGTGGATCACAAATTGTACTTGTGACCTGTCGCCACTTCATCCATCCGCAGTTGACGCGATGCGTTACGTCTCGGTCCACTTCGCCATCACTCTGGATGAGTGAACCAAGGTACCG
>NWSH02000517.1:1879212-1909171 GCA_002382865.2 Heliothis virescens
GATAAAATATAGCCTATGTCACTCGTGGATAATGTAGCTTTCGAATGGTGAAAGAATTTTTAAAATCGGTCCAGTAGTTTTTGAGCCTATTCATTACAACCAAACAAACAAACAAAGTTTTCCTCTTTATAATATTAGTATAGTTTTACGTGTTTTGTTTAATTTGAAAAATCTAGTATTTTCGCGTTGTCTTTAATTTTGGGGATCTTATAAAGGCAGCTTTGAGACAGCTTTGACTAAGCTTGTAAGGTGATTAAACCTGTAGCTCGCTCGATAAAAAGAAGAGGGAGATTTTATATACTAGTTAATTTCTCCAAAATCCAGACTGTGTTTTTTAATGATAATAATCTCTCGTCTTTCCAGAACCCAACCGACATAGAAAAACACGTCCAATCCTGGATCAAACTCCAAGAGTTAATATTCGTCCTTGGCGGTTCCCTCAAAGACATCGAGAACCACTGGAAGGATGGCACCGGCCCCCTCGCCGTCCACTTCAGGAATGAAGAACTCCGCAGCCTCATCAAGGCTTTGTTCCAAAACACGCAGATGCGTGCCAACCTTCTCTCCAAAATAAAATAAATACTTCTCAGTGTTAGACGTCAGTTTCACTATATAAAATGATGTTAAATTTTAAAATGTGTCATTCATTTACTATTACAAACATTTGTGTAAGAATTGATGTTACTCACAAGATAATTCAATATTACAATAAGTTACATTGTAAAACATTAAATTATCCAAATAAATGTTTACAGAAGGAGAAAAGAATATCTGTATTCGGTTGTTATTATGTTTTAAAAACAAAAGGACTATTATTTTTTACCTTTTCCTATTTCACCTTGATTATTTCGTTGCTATTTGCACCAACCACAATACTATAATTGTAGTGTAGGTGTTATAGCGGCAGGCGGCAGGCAGGATATATAAATGGCACTCGTGTGACGATATTATGGTGAACCCTGTGAATCCTATATTCACGAATCCCGTCGACAGTTAAAATTTTTGAAAAATTAATTAATAAATTTTCAAAAAAGTTTTTTATTAACTATTTGCNAACATTACCAGAGCTGGCTGTGCGTTCGTTCATGACATGGTTGCATAGTTACGTAAACCTGTTCAGCGAGCCTTGCAAGAGATGCGGTTGCCATCTCCACCACACGTCACTGCTGCCTCCTGCATGGCGCGACTTCCGTACCCTGGAGCCATTTCACGATGAATGTAAACAATAGTCCATGTGGTATTGATCGGGAGAGCCCCCCAACCAGTTTGGGGACTCTTCCTTTCAATAATGGTTGAAGGTACAATGGACACTAGATTGTAGGTTTGTAATGACCTTGTGAGATAGTGATTTGGTGTATTTATAGCTAAAATGCTAGTTGATAAGTATCTAGTTTTTATTTAATTAATGAAAGACTATAAAGTTTTTATGTGGTTAGCAAATAATATTTGTATGCAATAGGCAACTTTTTTACCTGTATCATAGCAGAATTAAACTTACATAGATTTTTGTAATTCCTACTGTACATATTTATGTACTTACCTTGTACTCTTAGAAATATACATAAATCATCATTACAAATTGAATAGACATAAACCTGTACTATTTACTCAGTCAACCCACACATATTAGTTTTTATGTGACTGATAGATAACATTATACTCACCAAAAAAAGTTCTATGTAATGCCTTCTACACACCAACCTAACTGAGACTTTTTAAATACAATTCTCAAACCAATAGAGGTCATACAAAGCACAGAATATCTGGGTGTGTAGAAAGGTTAGCTTTTTTTCCAATCGTAGTACTTATTAAGTTTACTGGAGTAGATTCTGCATAGCACATCAAAATAAAACAATAGATTAATAACATTACAATTTATTCACTAATGGTCTTAAATAATAATAAATTATGTAAAAGGTTTGCAAATTGCTACAGAATGGTCTACACTACAATAAATGTTTAATACATGAGCCCCAATGGCTACTTTTAGTGGAAAATGTTGGTCTTTACTGTAGCCTAGACCGAGGCACCCTTGTCTGTTTCTGCCCCACATATACAATTGTCCATCATTGGTGATAGCTGCTAAATGACCTATGCCACAGGCTACTTTCTCCACATGAGAATCTGTATTAAATTCATTGCGTCCAAATAAGGCACTTGGTATTTGTTTTGGTTTCTTTGAGTGTTGCACATTGGGTCCAAGTCCTAGCAAGCCATAGCCCCATACGAAAGCATCTCCAGCCTCTGTAAAAAAAAACAATTTGTTTAGTAGTAAAAGCATTTTTGTGGGCTATTATACTTAATTCAACGCGATATTAACTAACCATTAACAATCAAACAAAAAGATCCTCCGGCGGCAATATCTGTGATTTTCCCCAAGCCCCGACAGAAATCGCGCAGAGAGTACGACATGTTGACCTGCTGCGATCCACACCGCATTGGAATTTGACCATACTCTGAATTGCCCCAGCCGAAGAGCTCGCCGTGATCTACGAAAAAAATTATATACATTAAGAAAAAACACCTTCAGTAATCCAAATCTTGTATTTCCTTGGTGCACTATCATATTATACTTACAATAAAAATAAATATATGTGTTATTCAAACTGTTTTCTACATATAAATATTATGCAGCCAAAATGTAAATAAATATTAAAATCTTTCAACATGGATTATTTGTATTATTTTCCAAATTATACATACTATTTAAAGCCAGAACGCAGTCGCCAGTGGAGGCTACTTTAACGATTTTCTCCGTAGTGATATCGCCCTTCACCTCAGCGGGTATGGCGCGGTTTTCGTACGTGCCCAACCCGGTCTGGCCGTCCGCGCCCCAGCCGCAAGCGAACACCCTACCGCTCTCTGTTATGAATAAACTGAAACATGATTTATATGTAGACAGTGTTTTTGAAGCTAGAAAAACATATCACACAACTTATCAACTTTTTGACACTATGTTTTGCTAGATTGACGTTAATCCAAAACTATCAGAGCGAAGGGACGCTTTTAAATAGCTAATAGAATTTCTCAATTCTGAGATACTCCTGAGTTGGCATGTTGTGTCAATTGAATAATTTGCAAGAAACAGTATGCTCTGGTGTAGTCTGGGGTTACAAATAACCTACTTACGTATGATCCTGTCCACAGCAGACACTAGTAATCTTCTGTCCGCCTAGTTTCTTAATATTATGTGATGTCACACTCCCTTTATACTCTTCATTTGAGTTTATCTTGCGCCCGCACTGGCCGTATGCATTGTTGCCTAATGTGTAGACACCTTCATTGTCTGTTAGTATCGCTGTATGGGCTCGACCAGCGTCTATTCCAATTATCTGAGAAATAAGGACACAATTAAAAACATGGATTAAAAAAGATGTCGGGAGACTATTTTCTTTATTTGAATAGAAACACCTTTATTACAAATAGAATTGGATACATAATATAGCGATAGTTTACTTATTTGCAAAATTACCTTAGTTTCTAAAGATTTGTAAGGCAGGAATATTGGGGCTGGGCTGAGCAGCAGTTCCAGTGGATGGCCCATCCGTGGTGCATGGTACCCAATCTGGGAGTCTGTGTTGATACCAGTTCCAAATACTTTGTGTTGTTCATCTGTCTTTATGGAAGCCACTGTGAAGCCATAGCCAGTGGCTACATGTTCTACCTGAAACACAAACATTTCAAACTTAAAATATAAGCTATGATTGAAGTATCATTTGGATGAAGTCAAGCAGAAACACCTCAGGCCACACGAAGTGTTATGTTGTGATATGGCATATTTTTAATCTTCTAAGATTTTTTTATTTGGCAGCCTAGGGTGATCTAGTATGATAATAAGCAAAATTTTTCTTCTACTATTTGTGGATGACAATAAGGTACAAACAAGAGGGCATTATAAAGTTTTCGAACAAGACTCACATCAAATCGTTCCGCAAATTCAGAACGCATAGGGTACCAGCAGAGTGAGAAGTTGTTCCGGTACTGTTTCCTGCCCTTCTTACCTCGGGGCATGTGGATACCGAGAGCCCCAGTCTCTGCTAGGCCCCACGAGTACAAGTTACGGTCTGACGTCTTGCTTATGGGGTACTGGAACACTAAATTAGAAAAATACATAACGTATATTTTTTTTACTTGTTTGTTTGTTTGAGATTATCACTGTAAGTCTTCCTAATCCTATTAGTTCATAAATAAAAACTGGTTATTGAGTCACTGGAAAATAGTTACAAAATACATAACATAATATTATGCCTATGAGACACAGAAATTGTTGCAAAAATATTTAAATAATAGCAAAAATAACAATTTACATACCCGGGAGTGTTTCTTCATCGAAATCAGTAATTTTCTCTCTTGAAGTAGCATAGTAGCGACCTCCAAATATTTTTGGAGTCTTATTTCGCAATAACACTTTGATTGCATGCATTTTTGTTATATTTCAGAACATTTTATGGTAAATTTTTACGTTTTTGAGGTTATAATGCGAAAAATAAATAACAATAGATAGACCTTTGGATTTTTGAAGTTTCAATGACTTATACGTATTACGTTCCTTTTGACGCATGAGCCATTTATTGAACACCAATTAGCGTCAATTCACACCGAGACGCGACGCTGCACGCAGATTTTACATAGAGCGACTCAAAATATACTTTATTCACTACACGAAACGATACACATTTGATTGTGAGAATTCAGTCGCGCGGCGTCTCGAGGTGCAGCGCGACGTATCAATTCTCACAATCAAATGTGTATCGTTTCGTGTAGTGAATAAAGTATATTTTGAGTCGCTCTATGTAAAATCTGCGTGCAGCGTCGCGTCTCGGTGTGAATTGACGCTAATTGGTGTTCAATAAATGGCTCATGCGTCAAAAGGAACGTAATACGTATAAGTCATTGAAACTTCAAAAATCCAAAGGTCTATCTATTGTTATTTATTTTTCGCATTATAACCTCAAAAACGTAAAAATTTACCATAAAATGTTCTGAAATATAACAAAAATGCATGCAATCAAAGTGTTATTGCGAAATAAGACTCCAAAAATATTTGGAGGTCGCTACTATGCTACTTCAAGAGAGAAAATTACTGATTTCGATGAAGAAACACTCCCGGGTATGTAAATTGTTATTTTTGCTATTATTTAAATATTTTTGCAACAATTTCTGTGTCTCATAGGCATAATATTATGTTATGTATTTTGTAACTATTTTCCAGTGACTCAATAACCAGTTTTTATTTATGAACTAATAGGATTAGGAAGACTTACAGTGATAATCTCAAACAAACAAACAAGTAAAAAAAATATACGTTATGTATTTTTCTAATTTAGTGTTCCAGTACCCCATAAGCAAGACGTCAGACCGTAACTTGTACTCGTGGGGCCTAGCAGAGACTGGGGCTCTCGGTATCCACATGCCCCGAGGTAAGAAGGGCAGGAAACAGTACCGGAACAACTTCTCACTCTGCTGGTACCCTATGCGTTCTGAATTTGCGGAACGATTTGATGTGAGTCTTGTTCGAAAACTTTATAATGCCCTCTTGTTTGTACCTTATTGTCATCCACAAATAGTAGAAGAAAAATTTTGCTTATTATCATACTAGATCACCCTAGGCTGCCAAATAAAAAAATCTTAGAAGATTAAAAATATGCCATATCACAACATAACACTTCGTGTGGCCTGAGGTGTTTCTGCTTGACTTCATCCAAATGATACTTCAATCATAGCTTATATTTTAAGTTTGAAATGTTTGTGTTTCAGGTAGAACATGTAGCCACTGGCTATGGCTTCACAGTGGCTTCCATAAAGACAGATGAACAACACAAAGTATTTGGAACTGGTATCAACACAGACTCCCAGATTGGGTACCATGCACCACGGATGGGCCATCCACTGGAACTGCTGCTCAGCCCAGCCCCAATATTCCTGCCTTACAAATCTTTAGAAACTAAGGTAATTTTGCAAATAAGTAAACTATCGCTATATTATGTATCCAATTCTATTTGTAATAAAGGTGTTTCTATTCAAATAAAGAAAATAGTCTCCCGACATCTTTTTTAATCCATGTTTTTAATTGTGTCCTTATTTCTCAGATAATTGGAATAGACGCTGGTCGAGCCCATACAGCGATACTAACAGACAATGAAGGTGTCTACACATTAGGCAACAATGCATACGGCCAGTGCGGGCGCAAGATAAACTCAAATGAAGAGTATAAAGGGAGTGTGACATCACATAATATTAAGAAACTAGGCGGACAGAAGATTACTAGTGTCTGCTGTGGACAGGATCATACGTAAGTAGGTTATTTGTAACCCCAGACTACACCAGAGCATACTGTTTCTTGCAAATTATTCAATTGACACAACATGCCAACTCAGGAGTATCTCAGAATTGAGAAATTCTATTAGCTATTTAAAAGCGTCCCTTCGCTCTGATAGTTTTGGATTAACGTCAATCTAGCAAAACATAGTGTCAAAAAGTTGATAAGTTGTGTGATATGTTTTTCTAGCTTCAAAAACACTGTCTACATATAAATCATGTTTCAGTTTATTCATAACAGAGAGCGGTAGGGTGTTCGCTTGCGGCTGGGGCGCGGACGGCCAGACCGGGTTGGGCACGTACGAAAACCGCGCCATACCCGCTGAGGTGAAGGGCGATATCACTACGGAGAAAATCGTTAAAGTAGCCTCCACTGGCGACTGCGTTCTGGCTTTAAATAGTATGTATAATTTGGAAAATAATACAAATAATCCATGTTGAAAGATTTTAATATTTATTTACATTTTGGCTGCATAATATTTATATGTAGAAAACAGTTTGAATAACACATATATTTATTTTTATTGTAAGTATAATATGATAGTGCACCAAGGAAATACAAGATTTGGATTACTGAAGGTGTTTTTTCTTAATGTATATAATTTTTTTCGTAGATCACGGCGAGCTCTTCGGCTGGGGCAATTCAGAGTATGGTCAAATTCCAATGCGGTGTGGATCGCAGCAGGTCAACATGTCGTACTCTCTGCGCGATTTCTGTCGGGGCTTGGGGAAAATCACAGATATTGCCGCCGGAGGATCTTTTTGTTTGATTGTTAATGGTTAGTTAATATCGCGTTGAATTAAGTATAATAGCCCACAAAAATGCTTTTACTACTAAACAAATTGTTTTTTTTTACAGAGGCTGGAGATGCTTTCGTATGGGGCTATGGCTTGCTAGGACTTGGACCCAATGTGCAACACTCAAAGAAACCAAAACAAATACCAAGTGCCTTATTTGGACGCAATGAATTTAATACAGATTCTCATGTGGAGAAAGTAGCCTGTGGCATAGGTCATTTAGCAGCTATCACCAATGATGGACAATTGTATATGTGGGGCAGAAACAGACAAGGGTGCCTCGGTCTAGGCTACAGTAAAGACCAACATTTTCCACTAAAAGTAGCCATTGGGGCTCATGTATTAAACATTTATTGTAGTGTAGACCATTCTGTAGCAATTTGCAAACCTTTTACATAATTTATTATTATTTAAGACCATTAGTGAATAAATTGTAATGTTATTAATCTATTGTTTTATTTTGATGTGCTATGCAGAATCTACTCCAGTAAACTTAATAAGTACTACGATTGGAAAAAAAGCTAACCTTTCTACACACCCAGATATTCTGTGCTTTGTATGACCTCTATTGGTTTGAGAATTGTATTTAAAAAGTCTCAGTTAGGTTGGTGTGTAGAAGGCATTACATAGAACTTTTTTTGGTGAGTATAATGTTATCTATCAGTCACATAAAAACTAATATGTGTGGGTTGACTGAGTAAATAGTACAGGTTTATGTCTATTCAATTTGTAATGATGATTTATGTATATTTCTAAGAGTACAAGGTAAGTACATAAATATGTACAGTAGGAATTACAAAAATCTATGTAAGTTTAATTCTGCTATGATACAGGTAAAAAAGTTGCCTATTGCATACAAATATTATTTGCTAACCACATAAAAACTTTATAGTCTTTCATTAATTAAATAAAAACTAGATACTTATCAACTAGCATTTTAGCTATAAATACACCAAATCACTATCTCACAAGGTCATTACAAACCTACAATCTAGTGTCCATTGTACCTTCAACCATTATTGAAAGGAAGAGTCCCCAAACTGGTTGGGGGGCTCTCCCGATCAATACCACATGGACTATTGTTTACATTCATCGTGAAATGGCTCCAGGGTACGGAAGTCGCGCCATGCAGGAGGCAGCAGTGACGTGTGGTGGAGATGGCAACCGCATCTCTTGCAAGGCTCGCTGAACAGGTTTACGTAACTATGCAACCATGTCATGAACGAACGCACAGCCAGCTCTGGTAATGTTGGAGAATAGAAATGTAGCATAGCGGCATGAGCATTCTCTGTCACCTTTCTGAAGACAAAGTGTCGGGACTCGGCCCACAGGTCCAGTGATTCACCGTAACCTTTAACCATGACCCACTCCATAAGCAGGCCTTTGAAAGCTACCACCGCTTTAAGAACGTGGCTTAAATTGATCTGGACTACGGCATTGCTTGCGAACGGTCGCGATATAGTTATTTTCATATCGCTGTACGATCTATCAACGTTGTTAATTACATTATCGACTTGTAAAGGCGCGACATTGTGGTTGCTCTGCAGTTTTCCACGGCGTTTCGTACTGCCAGAGTTTATGTACGAGCGTTTGAGCGAATTCTGGCTCAGGAGTGTATGTGCAAACGAGCTGTATTCGTGTATCTTATCCGTCCATTTGTAACTGTTCACGAGTTGAGTATAAAGCGCTTGCCGGTCTTGTGTAGTTTCGTGACTAAGGAACGACGTTGTTCCTAGGTTAAAAGGAGCTGTTGGTATCGGCAGTCCATTTACAGTCTGTTCCAGGTCCCGTAAGTTGATATTAACGTTATTTAGCAACTCCTGAAGTTCAAGGAGGAACTTATCTTTGCCATCTTCACCGTGGTCGGCACGCAACCCATTTGAGAGTGTTTCAAAAACATGACTGACGCTCGATCGCAGAACACGGAGAGAGTTTAGAGCAGAGTTCAATTGATCCACGTTGATTGTGTTGTTATTCATTTTGGAAGTTTCACAAGTAAAGACGTAAAGTAAGGAAATAACAATCGCACATACAAACAAAATAAAATTCACGTATATCAATGACAGTGACGTAGATGACAGATGGAAGAAATGGTGACAGTTGACAGAAGCGACGCTGCTGTTGCCTTATTGCCTGATTCAGCGACATCTATTTATTCATATTGCCCGTTCACTCGTTACCTCACCAAGAAGCATATCCGCTGTATGCACCACGGTTAGGTAAAATAATTTGAAATGTTGAAACAAGAGCGCAGCACATTATAGTAAACGATGAATGTTCGGAATACTATGAAGGCAGATACAGATTTCCACTAAAGACTAAAAGTATAAATGGTATAACGTTGTACTGCAGACTGTTAAGATTCATCTGTGTTTCAGAAAGCGCTATTTCAAGAAAATATAAATTTCACGGTCAATGACATTACTATTTTCTGAGTAAATAAGTACTATTAGGAAAGTAAGCACTTAACAAACTATATCAAAAATATTCTTCACAGGTAACCGAAGTAAGTACCCTTCATATTCGTAAGTAGGTATATGAAAACGATGTTTGCTAAGCTGACACTACAATGTTGAGAATTTTTTTGGGGATTTTTTCTTTCGTAAAGTGGGTAGGTAAGTATTTTCGAGCGGTAAAATGCCTGTACATTCAGACGCCATCTACCCCAATGCGTTCTTCCATTACTGCTTGACTCAACTTCGTATTTTGTATGCAAATGTGAACATTTTCACGGCAGCCATCTTCCCGAATTAGCGCTAAGCTTTTTACGTATTCAAAATGGCTATATTTAATAAAAATATTATACTGTTTTGATAAGGTTGCCAGTTTGTGTTGGTGTCTGTGTTTGTGCTTAGTCCTTTTTTAATTCGCGTATAGAGTCTTTGCTCATTGGATAAAAGTCACATTTGAATAGGTATGTTTATTTCAAAATGAGGTAAATGTTTGGCGAGTGTGACATTTTAGGGCTCAGTTATTTCTACTTAGGTTTAACAAGTGCTCATTTATCCGTCCGCATTTAAATTTTGAGGTCAATTAGGCTATCCAGTAGTCATTATTACAACACAAGACAGCAACATACAAGTGTATACCACCTTACTCAGTTAGGCAAAAGGAAAACAATTACCTACTCAGCTTCACGTCTGGCGCGACACAAACTTATTTTTTGAGCTAGTAAGCTCACTCGTGCCTATCGCGGAGTTTCAAGATCCAGTCATCCTTATCAATATCAGAATATTAGTAATGAAACAACTTCTTTATATTTTTGTTAAGAAATACTTAGAGCCTGTAGGTAAATGGTAGGAATAAAAGTTTTAGATCATGCTATATTCTTGTTACCATGTTCTACTCTAGTTTATTAAACCAATAGGGATGACGACGGAGTAAAAAATAAGCAAATCCATTTAGTCCATATTGGACACATATTTTTTGTTTTTAAAAATCTATGAATAATAACAAAGATAATCAGTATTAAAGTTCAGGAGTGGGGGATGCTGACGTTACTATGCAGAAATCGTACATAGGCGTGACGTCACGCGTAATTTCAACTGTCTATAGTTTCGAAATTATTTGTTCAGGTGAAAAACTAAAAAAATACGTAGGTATGCAATATTTTCTTATGAACTAAGAGACGGACTAATTAGACTTTTTTAGTCGTCATGCCTATTCTATATATATACATTATATAAGGCAATATGTAAGTTACTAAACACCCTAATACAAAGCTCTAAAAATATATTTTAGTCGGCAATCGCATTTGAAATTCCAGTCTAACTCGGTGACAATAACGACAAAATACGCATTGTAAAAGTTACGGGTATTGTCAGCCGGTTTTATTAACGCTTGCTATACCCATATATAAAGTTTAGATTCGCTTTTGATTTGATTCAAAACTTTATGGACAGGATTCCGAATTATATTCAACATTTGATGCCGGTAGCAGTTCCAGGCAGTTTGTTAGACTTGTTTATTAAAACCTATTGACAATATTTTCGTGTGATGTGCTATTTATACTTAGGTAATCCTCAGAAATAAACCTTTTCTGTGCTTATTTATGCTGGCAGAGAAAAAGTTCCATTATTTACTTATGGAAGCATTAATGTTAATATCACACATTTTAACAATTCGCGTCCTTTATAAGTTTTGTACTTTTTAATGTAATTAGGCATAGGTATTTTTAGTTATACAACCTGTTAATATTATTCACCGTAACAATTGTTGGTATAATTTATGTACAGGCGACAGCACATCAAGCTACCACCATCTGTCAAATTTCTGCAATGGATTTTCAACCTCATCATTAGTCATCATAGTAGTGGAAGGTTAATTTTCGATTGGTAAAATTTGACAGATTCGGGTAGCGTGACCAAAATGTAGGTCCACATTCAAGTCTTAAAATATATTATGCTTTACAAAAGAACAACAGATGTAGATACACCAGTATACCTGAGTATACATCGAGAATGTCCGATGCAAATAAAAGCGTCGAATGAAAGTAAAAATATTATATTTTCCGCTCCACTTTGCACGATCGTTCGTATGTAGGTACTATTTTTCCGATGGATAACAGAAAACTACGTATAGTATTGAAGTGTGTATTTCATATTTTTTCAGGTCAGGCAAGTACCAATGTAACATTGTTATTTCTACATCAGTATATCGTTGGGCATCAGTGACTCAGACTGCCTCGTTGGTCTAGTGGTCGCATTGCGCAACTGCCGTGCCACGGGTCTCGGGTTCGATTCCCGGGTCAGGCCGAAATCGCTTTGTGGGTTTAAGAAGCTTTCACAAAACAGCCTGGAGTTTGGAGGTTGGCGGTGTTACACCCCCGTGCTTAGGAGGGCACGTAAAGCCGGCGTTCTCGATTGTTACTCAGTAGCAGTCGTAGTTATAATTCCACGTCAGAGGCCGTCAGGCGGATTTGAGAAAACTCTGACACTAAGGCTTGTCAGTTGATTAAACCTGCAGCTCACTTGATAAGAAGAAGAAGTGGTTGAGTAAAGGTCAACGAAACATTTTGAGAAAACCTGGAATTGTCGATCCGACCTGAGAAAGCGTGGTGATTAGCCAACTAGCACAGTCAGTAATTACTTTTTGTTCAATAATAATTATTCCATTTTGTGTTGATAATTTATTTTTTTCTGTTCAACCCTCGAAATAGCCCCTGTTTTTATTGTAGATGTATATTGTATAGGTAATAATATAAGGGGTGTCCATAATGGCACAATCTTGTGACAGTGACAGGTCTGATATGGGGCTACAGTGACATGACATTCTAACTCAATATTGAAATAAATAAATACAAAAAAGATAACACTGTGGAATAATTTTGGTTTCTGATTGAATTCTAGTCTTCATAAAAAAAAGGGATGTATAAGTTAAAGAATATGTACATAAAAAAAGAATTTAGTCAAAAAGACTACAAGTTTTCGTTGATTGAGTATTCATATTTATTTTTTCTTTTCCGTCATATTTTAGTTAGCTTCGCCTTAGGTTTCATCTGCGTCTTGGGGGAACTTATACCATCACCCGGATAAACATCCTGTGTCCGCCTCCAGGGAAATCCAGGAAAATACTTATCTGTAATGCCAATGCCAACCATTTCAGTCGAGTTAGCCGGCTTAGCAAGAAAACGTAAAAAAAATAACTAATTTTCGCATTTATAGACATTACTAGGGCTAAAACTTACCGGTGTCCTGTAAACTGCATATTATCGTGACCCGATAAGCATGATCCACACATTATCTCCGGAGAATGCGGTGGAAGCTCATAACCGTCGCAGTTAACTGGCAGTTAGCGATCACAGGCCACACATTCCTCAGGTTTAATCCTATAGTCGTCTTTTACGATACCTATGGTGTATTATCGTGATTGTAATTTGGTTATTTCAGGTGTTTTGCTTAATGAGTAGTATTTTTAACCTATATATAAATAAATACTTGATGTATTTGATGATTACTTGTATTTACAAATGAATTGATGTTCGATGTTTCCATGTAATAATTGTATTATTAATGTTTTTTTGGATAATTATAACAAAAAAAACCACCGTATGCACTTAATTTACAACCTACGAATAATATCTTGTAATATACCAAAGAACCTCCAAGAACCTCAGAATAAACCTAATAAAAAAAAGAAAAGAAAACAGTATGTATTAAATAGAAACAGCACAAAAAAATATAAATAGGTACATCGTGTAGAAGTTAAAAATGAATAAGTTGCGTAGCCATGCACTAAAACAGTCTGGCTGGCGTAGCAGGTTGGCTACGACGCTACGACGTAGCATTCACGGACCATGACGATTCACATTTCGTGTTTGTGGTATTTACAGAGGTTTATTCTACTTGAAAAGAAAGATATTTTTAATATAATAATATTTTTTGATATTATAAAGCTAAGGAGTGTGTTTCTTGGAAAGCATCTCAGGAATTACTGGTCCGATTTGAAAAAATATTTTATCTATCGTAGAAGCTGTTAGAATTAAACGAACGGGTGCTGGGAACGAACAAAAATGTATTCATAAAACAACACAATACAAAATACATAGGCCACTAGACATAGACACACAGACACAGGCACACACAAATAAGATTGCATTAACTTAGCACCTTAACATAAGTTTCTTATACGCGAAGTCGAAGTACTTAGTACCCAGTTTATAAATACAACTGAATTTTTTTATAACATTTTACTAACTCAGCCGACTCGTAAAGAATTTGGTACGTCGGAGAAATATTACTTACTATTATTGCATGTTGAAGCTACAATTTTTCACTTTAGGAGATACCAGACGTGCATGAGCGCGCATCATGAAAATCCATCTGGACCGTTTACCTACGAAGCGTCGGCGACGTATGGAAATATGCGGGATTTGTGCACCGTGGCCCGAGTCATGTGTAATGTGCACTAAGCATTATGGTAGCGTTCATGTTTTAAGAATGTTTTTTTTTTATTTAGTGTCGGTAAAAGTTTGTTTATGCTTTGTGTGTTGTTTGAAATTGGAACTTGGGGTTTTGATTTGAGTGGTTCTTTAGGTTTTTATTTACGTTGTTTTTTTACTAAAGGCATATTCCAGAGGCCCCAGATAAAGTTCTAGATAAATATCTGATAAATAAGATGTTTTCAATTTTGACTAAATTTCTGTGGCATTGTCTTTCAGATAGCTATCTAAAACTTTATCTGCAACCTGTGAAACGGGTTCTAAGCATGTTATTGACTGTAGGTACAGACGACAGCAGGTCAACGTATACGAATCTGACAAATTTTAGCAATCAAACATTAACCTACCGCCATTGCGATAAGGTTGAAAATCTATTGCAGAAATTTGACAGATTGTGGTAACTTGATGTGCTGTTGTCTGTACATGATACAGAATGAATAAAAACTTCGAGCTTATCACCTTCAAATATGTTTAAGAAAATAAATCTGAAATTAAAATACGTAGTTACTTCATAACGATACTGAGATAAAAACATCATTATATTTTTTGCTTCTTTTAAGTATCTGCAAATGAAATCTGGCAGTCGTTACAATGTATATCTAAAATTATTTTAGATGGCGACTGAGCATTATTAATGCATGTAATCTGAATAAAACCGAGTCTAATAAAACGATATTACGCAAATGAAAGACAATGTCATGTCTAAAACTACGCAGTGTACAATGAACATATATTTACATTTAATTTAAAAATAATTTTATAAAATCATACAATCTGACAGCAGGCATTATTACACAAAAAAATAAATTTTATATTAACATCTATTAATGTGACATTACAACTTGACGTTCAGACAAGCGATAAGGCTCGATTGAAATATATTTTTATGAGTACATCACAGCGAGCCTGATCGCTATAAAGTGGTGAATGCCACAAATCGTACGATGTCCCGGCTTTAGCTTATAATGTTGGCATGAAGGGCAGCAGGTCATTCACCCTGTTCTTGTTTTGAATTTGCTTTATTTGTATTTATTTGTCTGTGGTAGGTAATTACTGTTTTTTTACGCAGCCTTTTTACAGTACGTAGGTATTGTTGTTTTACATAAAAATGGCACAGCTTTGTTTTTATTCACGACTAGCTGTTTCCCCGCGGCTTCAGCCGCGTCCCGATGGAACTTCTTCTCGTATCCAGACAAAATAATATAGCCTATGTAACTTGGCGATAGTCGAGCTTCCCAATAATGAAAGAAATTTTCAAATGTGTATAATTTGTCTGTATCAGTTTTGTTTTTCAATTCAGGAGGCCATTAAAACGCCGTGATTGCAAAGTTTAACTTGCTTGATGGATAAAAAAAAAACAATATTTCATATTTTGAATGTATAAAAATATACAGTATAGTCCGAACAACGACACTCCATCTTCGCCAAAGCAAAGACACTATCTCTATGTGCCCAGTCAAGATAGAACGTACACCATTTTCTTTGACCTAATATTTTACTTGTGAAAAACATTTATCTGGGTTCAAAGACCTAGGAGGTGTGATTTACGAACAAACAACTAGATCTGTCACGATTTGTCTATTATCATGCTAGAAATAAAAAAAAATGCTCTTTGTATTCGAATAATACCGTCTATATTACTCATGACATTTTTTATGACTTCATAGTAGCATGAATTAAGCAATGACCAAGCGGTTTCACTACAAAAAAATAAGAAAGAACTCTTAAGTAGCAAACCTAATTTCTGTAAAAGCTACTTACCTACGTTTTTCTATTTTCATCTTAACTTTTTTTGGCACACAAAGCGTTCAGCGCGAGCACAGATATCTCACCGAATGCTTTAAAAGTTTGCTTTCGAAATGTTAATCTGAATAAAGGCGTGGTTGAGCGTCGATTTTTATCAATTTTCATCGGCGATCTTAGTCATATTTATGAGCGAGGCAGGGTTGAAAAACGAGCATTCTCCTCAAAGAATATTAAACAGGCCGTGTTGAACGTAATACCCTCTACAAATATAGATTTTGGGCATTTCCAAAGGTTCTGTTTAAATAGATAACATTCGGATCGGACGGCCAACTATTCGATGGAAACGTAACGAGTTTTAAGCTTTGAAGATTATTCTAGAAAGACTGGTTTGGTAGTATATTGTCTGATAACCGTTTTATAACTGCCAGCATCTCTTTTGAATTAAGTAAGTACAATGAAAGAACTATCTATTTAGTGTGAAGATACTTTGTTGGTTTGCCAGGACGGTAATACGTTAAATTTCAAGCTACTGAATAAGCGTCTGAATTAGGAACAGAATTTAAATATTTAATGACATGTACGTAATTATAAAATTTCTGTTGGAATGGAGCGTTTTATTTGCCAATCGATGTTAATAAAATGTGTTATTCAATTTATTCTCCTCTGTCGCTATGTTTTCTTACAGATAAAGCAAGAATTCCATATTTAAGATCAATATTTTTATAGCCACTAGCACACAGTTCATAGATAAACGGATGGTTTCTCATAGTTAAAATATGTAACATTTCTTCACCCTTATGTTATTCTTGACTGACGACAACCTGTCTTCTTCTAAGTTAATCTTTAGGGAAAAATAAACTCGCGACATACAAGTGTTACAGTCACCATTTTATGCTTAGTTTACCTTTTTCATTTCCCTCATTTATTATTACGATACTTTTATGGTTAAGCGGTTTATTTAATTTTCGGCGGCTCAAGGATGCTGCGTTAACAAAAACGTGTTCAGAAGTAATGTTTAATTTTTAGACCCTTCGTGCTATAAAATTGATGGTTTAATATATTTTATTAGGGTAATCATACTGTGTTTACTGCCACTAAACCTTTAAGGCGTATTCGCATAGATTTTCCCTTTCTTAAGCTCCCTACTGTGAGCTCCGTACGTTACCATACATCAAAGTTGAATGAGATTTAACGAATTGTTAATGAATAGTCTATCTTGCGGCGCGCTCCGCTTAAATATTTTATTGGCACGTAGGGATGTGCCCTAAACGCTCCAAGGGCGCATAAAGATTGGGCGCGAGTCGCCGGAGCGTCACCCGCCCGGGCTGCACCGACCTTGGGCCCTTGCCCTACTTAGCGCCCTTCACTTTTATCGCCCCTATGATTTTCAGGGTGTGCCTTATATTTGTAAAACGTTTAGATGGCGCTTACTTTGAAGTGATTATTTTATTGTCGATATGATAATAAAGGCTTTTCCCCGAGGTAGGGCTCAGGTCGGCGCCGCGCGNTATGCTTTGTGTGTTGTTTGAAATTGGAACTTGGGGTTTTGATTTGAGTGGTTCTTTAGGTTTTTATTTACGTTGTTTTTTTACTAAAGGCATATTCCAGAGGCCCCAGATAAAGTTCTAGATAAATATCTGATAAATAAGATGTTTTCAATTTTGACTAAATTTCTGTGGCATTGTCTTTCAGATAGCTATCTAAAACTTTATCTGCAACCTGTGAAACGGGTTCTAAGCATGTTATTGACTGTAGGTACAGACGACAGCAGGTCAACGTATACGAATCTGACAAATTTTAGCAATCAAACATTAACCTACCGCTATTGTGATAAGGTTGAAAATCTATTGCAGAAATTTGACAGATTGTGGTAACTTGATGTGCTGTTGTCTGTACATGATACAGAATGAATAAAAACTTCGAGCTTATCACCTTCAAATATGTTTAAGAAAATAAATCTGAAATTAAAATACGTAGTTACTTCATAACGATACTGAGATAAAAACATCATTATATTTTTTGCTTCTTTTAAGTATCTGCAAATGAAATCTGGCAGTCGTTACAATGTATATCTAAAATTATTTTAGATGGCGACTGAGCATTATTAATGCATGTAATCTGAATAAAACCGAGTCTAATAAAACGATATTACGCAAATGAAAGACAATGTCATGTCTAAAACTACGCAGTGTACAATGAACATATATTTACATTTAATTTAAAAATAATTTTATAAAATCATACAATCTGACAGCAGGCATTATTACACAAAAAAATAAATTTTATATTAACATCTATTAATGTGACATTACAACTTGACGTTCAGACAAGCGATAAGGCTCGATTGAAATATATTTTTATGAGTACATCACAGCGAGCCTGATCGCTATAAAGTGGTGAATGCCACAAATCGTACGATGTCCCGGCTTTAGCTTATAATGTTGGCATGAAGGGCAGCAGGTCATTCACCCTGTTCTTGTTTTGAATTTGCTTTATTTGTATTTATTTGTCTGTGGTAGGTAATTACTGTTTTTTTACGCAGCCTTTTTACAGTACGTAGGTATTGTTGTTTTACATAAAAATGGCACAGCTTTGTTTTTATTCACGACTAGCTGTTTCCCCGCGGCTTCAGCCGCGTCCCGATGGAACTTCTTCTCGTATCCAGACAAAATAATATAGCCTATGTAACTTGGCGATAGTCGAGCTTCCCAATAATGAAAGAAATTTTCAAATGTGTATAATTTGTCTGTATCAGTTTTGTTTTTCAATTCAGGAGGCCATTAAAACGCCGTGATTGCAAAGTTTAACTTGCTTGATGGATAAAAAAAAAACAATATTTCATATTTTGAATGTATAAAAATATACAGTATAGTCCGAACAACGACACTCCATCTTCGCCAAAGCAAAGACACTATCTCTATGTGCCCAGTCAAGATAGAACGTACACCATTTTCTTTGACCTAATATTTTACTTGTGAAAAACATTTATCTGGGTTCAAAGACCTAGGAGGTGTGATTTACGAACAAACAACTAGATCTGTCACGATTTGTCTATTATCATGCTAGAAATAAAAAAAAATGCTCTTTGTATTCGAATAATACCGTCTATATTACTCATGACATTTTTTATGACTTCATAGTAGCATGAATTAAGCAATGACCAAGCGGTTTCACTACAAAAAAATAAGAAAGAACTCTTAAGTAGCAAACCTAATTTCTGTAAAAGCTACTTACCTACGTTTTTCTATTTTCATCTTAACTTTTTTTGGCACACAAAGCGTTCAGCGCGAGCACAGATATCTCACCGAATGCTTTAAAAGTTTGCTTTCGAAATGTTAATCTGAATAAAGGCGTGGTTGAGCGTCGATTTTTATCAATTTTCATCGGCGATCTTAGTCATATTTATGAGCGAGGCAGGGTTGAAAAACGAGCATTCTCCTCAAAGAATATTAAACAGGCCGTGTTGAACGTAATACCCTCTACAAATATAGATTTTGGGCATTTCCAAAGGTTCTGTTTAAATAGATAACATTCGGATCGGACGGCCAACTATTCGATGGAAACGTAACGAGTTTTAAGCTTTGAAGATTATTCTAGAAAGACTGGTTTGGTAGTATATTGTCTGATAACCGTTTTATAACTGCCAGCATCTCTTTTGAATTAAGTAAGTACAATGAAAGAACTATCTATTTAGTGTGAAGATACTTTGTTGGTTTGCCAGGACGGTAATACGTTAAATTTCAAGCTACTGAATAAGCGTCTGAATTAGGAACAGAATTTAAATATTTAATGACATGTACGTAATTATAAAATTTCTGTTGGAATGGAGCGTTTTATTTGCCAATCGATGTTAATAAAATGTGTTATTCAATTTATTCTCCTCTGTCGCTATGTTTTCTTACAGATAAAGCAAGAATTCCATATTTAAGATCAATATTTTTATAGCCACTAGCACACAGTTCATAGATAAACGGATGGTTTCTCATAGTTAAAATATGTAACATTTCTTCACCCTTATGTTATTCTTGACTGACGACAACCTGTCTTCTTCTAAGTTAATCTTTAGGGAAAAATAAACTCGCGACATACAAGTGTTACAGTCACCATTTTATGCTTAGTTTACCTTTTTCATTTCCCTCATTTATTATTACGATACTTTTATGGTTAAGCGGTTTATTTAATTTTCGGCGGCTCAAGGATGCTGCGTTAACAAAAACGTGTTCAGAAGTAATGTTTAATTTTTAGACCCTTCGTGCTATAAAATTGATGGTTTAATATATTTTATTAGGGTAATCATACTGTGTTTACTGCCACTAAACCTTTAAGGCGTATTCGCATAGATTTTCCCTTTCTTAAGCTCCCTACTGTGAGCTCCGTACGTTACCATACATCAAAGTTGAATGAGATTTAACGAATTGTTAATGAATAGTCTATCTTGCGGCGCGCTCCGCTTAAATATTTTATTGGCACGTAGGGATGTGCCCTAAACGCTCCAAGGGCGCATAAAGATTGGGCGCGAGTCGCCGGAGCGTCACCCGCCCGGGCTGCACCGACCTTGGGCCCTTGCCCTACTTAGCGCCCTTCACTTTTATCGCCCCTATGATTTTCAGGGTGTGCCTTATATTTGTAAAACGTTTAGATGGCGCTTACTTTGAAGTGATTATTTTATTGTCGATATGATAATAAAGGCTTTTCCCCGAGGTAGGGCTCAGGTCGGCGCCGCGCGCACCTGTCCTGGCGGCTGCGCAGCGGCGGCGCGGGGGCGGCGGCGCGCCCAGTCCCGCGCCGGGCGCCGCTCGGGCCGGCCGCACGTTGTCCCAGGCCGCATGAGCGCGCCGGCGTGCTAGCGCAGCGTGCGCGGGTGTGGTATGCCCGCGCGTCGCCGCTATGGCCCCTATGTTGGCGGCCTTGGCGCTGCTGGCTTTGCTGCCCGGTGAGTGTCGCCTCGTGACCGACGCAACAGGCGTCCGCCGCGCCCCCGCGTTTGTTTACCCCTGTGGGGATCGATTGGCGTGATGGTGAGAGCTGAGGTGTTGTGTGTGATACATGCCCATGAGCTGAGCCCGGACACTGGCCGCGGAGGAGCCGCGCCTCGGGTGCGCTCCGGATGATCAGGTTCTAAGTCGGTCAGGTAATCGGTATCTGCGGGAAAATTCCCAATTTGGGGAGCATTCGATGGTCTGTTTTATGTTTATTAAGTCGAGGCACGTGTTGTGTCAAGTTTCCATTCGGCAAGTCGGGTCTGTATACGAGGTAATAAAACGTAAAAATTGAGGTTTTACGAGGGAATCTGTCCGTAGTTACAGTGATGGTAATGATTTGGTTACCGCGGCTCGCAGCCGAGGTGCCAACTTTATGGTTCTCGTCTGAGAATTTGAGGTCTTTCGTTTTTCTCGTCAGAAATTCGCATGCGAAAATGTTTTTCATGGACAAGGTGAACGTGTTTTATGTTCTGAGATTTTTCTGTTCTTTGTGTAGGTTATTCCTTTGTATAATGAGATACGTCCAGAAAGATATATCAAATATACTCTCTATCGTAATTATATCTGTCATCATCTTTTCTGTAAGTCGTTTTAGTCTTAAAGAAACAAAGCGTAATTCGAAAAGATTCCACTCATATCCATTTGAACTACGGACATGAAAATCTAAGGTAAAAATCAAGGCGCTTCTAAAGTTAATTAAGTCCTAAAAAGCAGGAGTCGCCCCAGAGGCAGGTATCGCGATGAATAAATTCATGAGCACTTGGGAAGTCTCCCGGGAGTACAGTCCCTGTTGACTTGCCAACAGGTTACAATCTCTCGTCTCTTTCGCCCTTGTTACAGTTAACATCTTAGTACATTATCTTAGGAATCTAGCATCCAAAATTAGGGACTGACGAAGCTAAAACTTAGATCGTTACCGATTACTGAACCTATATTGTGAGCGCTCAGCAAATTTTTATAGTCAAAGATTTTTCTGGCTAGAAAGATAAAGGAAACTATATTCAAGCCTAAAACATTTTCTAGGAGCAAAAAGCCCTCATACATTTGAATTTCAAAGTCAGAGCTCCTATCGGAGTAACGTTTACTCTGGACAAACAGTCTATCTATTGATGAGCTCGTATCGAGTTCAAAGCTTCGCCGAGTACTCGACTATGACATGTATAATAGGGTCAGTATGTTACGAAAGGGTTTACGGGTTACATTTTCCTTTCGACTGTGTAGAGCTACAGACTGTACACGGATTTCGCAATACCATTGTCTCCATGGGTAATATAAAGTAGGTTATCGATCTATACCTTGCACAGCGTGAGTTTGTTCTAGGTGAAGTCTTTGCTTAGGTCAAATGATGTGGAAATGCAATAGATTTGTAGCTAGAAATGGTAGGGGAAAATATCGACTAGGTATTAAATAAATGCTATAGTCTACGATAGGCTTGTGTATAGTCGATACAATTCATAAGTCAATGAAGGCAGGGAGGTGTCTTTGTTACGGGAAAAACGGTTTTCAATCTATTTCCCTTCTAAAGCTCTTTATAAGTCAGTAACTTATTCTTGTTTATTCACCAACCTAGATTCCCCACAATATACCCGTAATGAAGATCAAATTCTATGAAAACGGTAAAGAATGGTGCTCATTTTCCCGATAAAATATGCACACAACGTACACCCGTGAAACTGGCGTCCGACGGACACACAGAAAGGGTATACTTCGCTATCTCCACAAAGATAAGCATATTTTATACTATGGCAACATTTATCTGCATACCTTTTTCATCTAATTTTTCATTTTCATTTCGAGTTCCCGCTTGATTACACAAACAAGATGATAAAAGATTAAATTCGGGAATTTGATGAAAGCTCTGAGATAAATCTAAAGTAATAATTAGTGATTCTTTGTTTCATCAAAGTAAGGGAGGACGGACGATGAAGGTTATTAAAGATAAGGAAAAAGAGAAGACATTGGAAATAAAGCTTAATAGAAATAAAAAAAACATGGTTAAGATGTAGGTTAAATGGCATGAAATTAAGGCGTTTTTTCTCAAAGATTTGGTCTCCCCTGAGACATCGGTTAGGATAATGTGATTTGGGTACAGGTAAACGGTACAGGTTTGTTAAGGAACATAATTGATCGTATACCTTTATTATTACAGTCGGTAAATTAGTTACCGAGTCAGTGTTTCTAAGCTGTACAGGTATTCTCATAGTTCAATTGACTAAGATCTGGAACCGTCAAACTATTGTTCTACAGTCCTTGAATTGGTAGTCTATGCCCTTGCCACCAGTCTATTGATTTCACGTATGATTCTCCTTAGAATTCAATGAGAATTTGCTTCTATTATAACCAAAATCGATTGTTATCGCAATTCTGTGATAGACATTCAACATGTAGGTAAATATCTTAGGTTACCTTTACTAACTTTATTTGCGAAGAAATTGAGGGAACACTAAGCTGACATGTTTTCTGGTTGCGGGAATATAAAGTCATTTTAACATGACTCAGATGTCAGTGCTAAATCTTTTTATTCACATTAGAAATTAAACTTGTTAGACATATATTGTATTATCTGAATAAATGACAAAGCAATGTTTGTAAGGATTGTAGGTATGTGATGATAGGCTTTTAATTAAACAAAGAAAATAAAAACCTCATTAAGCTAAACGATTGCCGCTTAAACTATCTACCTAATTGCTTACGGTCGCCTTTAATAGTTCGGAAAGTTTTTCTCAACGAAGAAATCCGTTTCTGTCTCCATGAGCGAAAATTAAGGTCTCAAGTTTTAATTTGTTTTGTCTTATCTTCGGATCGACATGGCTATTCTCGCAATTCAGGGAGATTATTAATAAAGTACTGCTAAGTTGGGTTAAAGAGATTTTTGCGGATCTGCCAAGTCGTTCGTAATCGAGTTGCTGAAAGGCTCATTTCTTATAGCTACGTTACATAAAAATGCGTTGTAAAAAAGTGAAATTGGCGATAAAATTAAAGGCCATAAGCCTTTTGGCTTGCATTCAGTGCAACATGTGGCAATATCAGTTGACGCCATTACAATCACAAGCCGTGTTCGCGAACGTTCAGTTAAAGCGCCGCCATATTTATGGGATAATATTTTTCAGAATGGCAAATATTTTCTTTGTATCTGTGGTGTAATTTCGTTGCCAGCAAAATGATTTAAATTTGACATTATTCATTAATTTATGGCCTTATTGTGACTTGCAAATTAAGTTTGTATTAAAAATGACTCCATTTAGAAATATTACGTTAGTGTCGTCTATTTTACTAACATGCAGTCTATTTATTGGACAAAGCAGGTTTTTTCTATATCCAAGTAAAACCTATATTGAAAACATAAGTCTGAAATGTCTAGAACGTGTCTATTTTACTTAGCTCTGTGAGAACGAATGGAAAAGAGATTTATAGCGGGTATTGCAGTACAGTGTGTGCCGATCTATCATTCTAGTGCCATTACAGTCGCACGAATGGAAAAAGAAAGAGAAAAAAGCTGTGCAACTTCTTGAATTACGGCTCGCAGTGTGCTATAAGTTATGGTTATTTCGTTAGGAAATGAGAATATTTGATTTAAAAATGCAAAAGTTTACAAATCACTTCCAAGTTTATATCACTGGCTGGCAAAATAAAAGACATTTCAAGAAGCCAAAAGAAGTAAAAAAGACAATATCGTGACTTTTCCCTCTTCCAAAATTTAAATAGTAATTTTAAATTTTGAACATAGAACTCACATGACTTACCTACCAGTCCAACCTTAGAATAACGTTCGCTGCGTCAGCCGCTCTGTATCTTACCTCAAACGGTGCTTACTCTAGAGACCAAGATTTACAGTCTAGCACAGTTCAGTGTGTCGATCTATCATTTTCGTGCCATTACCGTCGCGAGCTCGGCAGTTCGCGAGCTCACTGGTTCGTCGCTGTTTCTGAACGTTTCGCTGACGTGACGTCATTTATCCCGATAATGCTGTATTGGTTTAGTTGGTTAGAAAAGTTCGGTTCAGGAAAGTGTGTCGCGATTTATGATTGCCTGTTTTTGAAGTTAGGGCAGCCTGTATGACGAGGGAGTAGGGAGTTTGTAGTGCGTGTAAGTAAAGATGTTGGTTCATGAAAATGCCTTAAATGTTATGTTCTAGTTTTGCTATAAACAACGTTTTTGTTTCGTCACAGTGTAACAATATCTTCTTGCTCAAAACAGTTTAAGTAGTTCAAATGTTGAGAGAAAGACGATTTCTTTTATTCATGTGTTGCAAAGACGATTGAGAACGACAGCAAAGCTGGATATGTTTTTAAGCCCAAACCACTCACTTAAGTACCACTGAAAAACTGTTTACGAGTCTCAAAAGCGCTGTGGCAACTATATCCTACCTTTGCTCCCACAAATTAACAGCCAAAATAACAATTTTGTGTACGTCAGTTGATTTATTCCCAGTGTTTTTGTGTTCAGTCTGTGGGCCACAGTTAATTGGTATTGACACAGATTTATGTTTTCTGTTTTGTTAAGCATTTTCGCGAATGTTGCCAGTTTCAAATTGCCCGATTGTGCGGCCTGAGTTCGACAGTTGGGAAACGAATGACTCATTGTATCTTTGCTAAGTTAGATTTTTTTAAAGGTATAAACATGTTTTTGTTACGTGGAATGTCAATTATTTGAAAAGGCACAATTGAAAGACTCTAAGATTCTACTTAGTTACTTTCCTATGATAACTTTTCGTAAATTATTAGTTAGTAAATATAATTTACTGACGGAATATCAGCTTGAAAGATACTTGAACTTTGCCTGAAGAGCAAATATTGAACCTTTTGAAAGACTAAAAACTCCGGCATTCAAAACCCTTCAATAGGACGCACAAAGAGAAGAGTCCCTTAATTACCCAAACAAGTAATTACCATATTTATTATGAAAATGTACTCTGGCATTAGGGCTTGGTAGAATTACATTTTTGCAATATGGCAACCCTGCGGGTTGAGCAGTTGGCGAAATATATTGCTATGTCAGTATACGTTAAATGTGTACGCCATTACGAAAGCTGTATATTGTGTTGGGTAAATGATTTTAATTATCATTATTTTCCTTCTTTCTTTGTTGTGTTAATTTGTTTTTGCAAAGAGAAATGCCGATTCGAAGATTAAGGAATAGCAAACGTATATTGCTTTCTAAAAAAGTCATACATTAATATCTAACATTAATTTTCTCTCTAATAATCTTTCTTTTATATTTTAATTGTTTTTCACACTTTTTGACTGGTCCTACTGGCTTCGTCATTTAATATAGTGATATTCCTCAATTCCTGTTGCAATTACCACACCGACGTGCTGAATTTTTAAGCGGTATTATTTAACCACTACATAAGCTTTGTAGACTAAAGTTCGCTTCACATTAGAATATTTCCACCTTTTATTACTTAGCCAACTAACGAACAATACTGCAAATCTCTAACTATCAAAGTTTCCCTGAACCGCTCAAATTAATGCGAGGGTCCGCTAATCTATAATACATGTATTCGGTATTGGTTTATTGAAGCCTGGTGAATAACTAACTGTTACGAGCCCCTTGTGGTTAAATGTTATGTTGCTAACTATGTAGTATTGTTGTTATTAGATGTTTGGCATTTTTTTGCACGTGTATTTGATATGGAACAATTTTTGGCGGATTAAAAATTTTAAGACTCACGCATCAGTTACTATACCATTTTTTTATGTCATCTCATTTTCGTATCAGCAAATTTCTGTCCACTGTGAACGTAGACTTCCCCCAACGAACACCAACCATCCGGTCATGGGCAGCCCGCATCCATCCACTACCCGCCATCTTCTTCAATTATTTTTTCAAAGGATATCTTTGTGTTGAAGATGCGAAATAAAGTTTCCAAATTTTGCCAATATTGAGTATATACAAATAATAATGTTACACGTATAAAAATTACAAATTCTGCAATTGATTAATTGAGAGCCATACCTCTATGTGATTCCTTACAAAATAGTTTTAAACGTTATTTCGCTACTTCAAAGTGCACTGCAGTTGAAACAGTGTTAGAATTTGTCATTTCTCCACAGTATTTGAGCAAAGCCCTCGGCTTGTATCGGGTGACAAGTACACCATATTTCTTCTGTATTTCAGCGCTTGATGTAAAGCGATTCTCTTGAAAAAGGCGAAAATGTTTAACGTGGTACAGTCAGTTATATAAGTAGCTGAACGATACAATTTTTGTTTATAAGAATAGATGTATTTGTAGTTCCCAATTCAGATGGTATTTTTTTGCAATATGTCAATTAAAATGATTTGTTAAATAGCGAATAACTGGCAAAGGAAACAACATAAATATTTTCCTAGTTAATCAGTTTTACACGTATTTTTAAAATCTTTAATTAGGTATGTATCACAGAAAACAAGATGCATACTTAATATCTTACTATATTTTCCCCAAAAAATCTTTTAACCTTTGTAAATGTTCAAGTGGCTTTTGTTTCCGATAGTACTCAAGTCTAAATGGTTATTAGTAGTTGGTAACCGCGGCGGTACCTTCTGAAGTGATGTACGGAGCTTTAAGTTTCTTCGAGGGTAGTTTGTAGCTCTGGATTATTATGTCCTGTTATAACAATGTAATTGTTATTTCATCTTCGGAGATAAAGTACTTGAGTTAAACTCTTCGTATTTTCTGTGATGTGGTTTCTAAATGGTCGTCTTGGTATTACTGTTGATCCATTATTCTTCGTACCTAATGAACTTTTATATAGTTATACTGTTAATGCTGCGTTCTTCCAAATAATATTGACATCTATCATGCCCTAACTGGCACGTTCCATTTTATTGATTAAAAGAAGTAATGCTCTTTTCCCAAGAACTATAAAAAAATAACCATATCCATCCATAATAAATTGAATCACAACTAAAAAAAAATACATCCCCTCTTTCAGATTCTGACTTTAAATTCAGCAAATACGAAAATCGGCTTATGGTCGCACGAAATTTAAATACGTACAAACAAATAACCTTGGGGGCTATCTGAACTCAAAGAGTGGTCTCCGGGGACAGTATGAAAATCGCAGTTCGTTGGGTTGTGAACATCTGACTGTCGGCTGCCGGTTGCCAAGTAACAACCACCGAAGGGGTTGTCCGTCACGTGACGTGTTCAGCCAAATGTTTCGGAATAGGTGTTGGTTCCTGGATTTGATTGAAACAGGTGGTCTTCTTGTCTTTTTAAAAAGTCGCCTGAAGCTGCACGTTAATTACAGTAAATTAAAGTGTGTGATGGATCTTGTACCTTGGTAAAATTATCGGCACACCTACTTTTACCCCTTATCAACTTGCTGTTTCGTTTTGACGCGTATATTGTTGTTATATATAAGCACATAAGGTATTGTGTTCATGTTTGTTTACTCTGATTTTATGAAAAGTCATACGTGACAAGTCATCGTCGTCTCAGAATATAATAATAATTTCTCACATTGTATTCTATTGTATGGTTGAGATTTTTATTTGGTTTGTACAAGCAATAATCGGATTGCGAACATGAGATGGCAAAAAATATGTTTTGTTGTTATTTCCGCAAGATTTTTCTTTGAAGTCGTTTCGAGAGAAAATGTTTATCCCTTATTCCGGTTTCCTTTTCAATCATAAACACTATTGTACTGGGGGAATAAGCTACTGAGCACAGTTCAGGACTTGATCAAATGCCCATGTATCGATCCAGCTAGTCGGATTAAATTGTCGACTTAGCGCGGATCACCTCTAACGCTCACTCCGGTATTGGCACCATTCACTCGAACCAAACTAGAGTAAATGTATCGAGCCGTATAGATACCGCCGCTGAGCGTGTCACGAAAAACATTCAAGAATTTTCGATAGTTTTTATTTACTTTTCGTTTGGCTCTGGCTATGAGTCCGCACATGGAAAATGGATGTCAGAGCTTTTGTTGTGTGATTCGCTACGCTGTTATAAAAACTGTTTTTAGAACGTGGAAATTGAATGAAATATTTATGTAAAATGCACAAAAACTGGACAAATAAAAACACTCGAATAAATTATGAACAGCGAAGCGTACGAATCAATTAATGAATATAAAACAGAGGAAAGTTGCGGAATTATTTTCCGCTTTAACCTTGTTTTGATTTAAAACTATATATTCATGTTACGACTACAGCATGCATAGAGTTACCGTAGGAGTAGCCGGCACTAGTGTAATGTGAAGCAAAAGTTGGCGCGGCAACCGCACTCCATTACATAAAAACATTCGCATAAAGGACGTTCCTTTTTCCAAATTAAGTCCCACACGACCATAAACAACCGCCAATTAGTCGATTTAGTTTTTAAAATTCCCGCTCCACGATACAAGTTTTCGGCAACGTACCAGAGGCCTTTGGCAGCGTCCGAGGTTTCGTGGTGTGAGTGGGTGTGAGAATTTCAATTAGCGCGGATTCACTTTTCACCGAGACTCGCGCCAAAATACGGGCTTTGCCACATTTCGCAATTAAGCCTGGTTTACAATACGACAAGTGTGTCCTTCCCATGTGAATTGGATGGATAGTTCTATCACACGTACACAAAAAAGTAATCTAGAAGGTTGCAAACGCGGTCCAATATTTTTAAAGGCTTCAGCTCTTCTCTTATGCTTATTAAAAATTAAGTCAGAGATAAGCGTGGTACGAAAATATTCTATACTCCTTGAAGACGTTCCACGTTCAAGAACGGAATTATGCATGAGTTGTTCTTCTAGCACGGGCGAGGCGCCCGCATGAGGCTCTGAGCTAATAATGCTCGTCAGTTTTCAGCCATTACCCACGAAAGTTTCCTCTCATGTGGAAATGCTTAACCGACTACCGAATTGTGGGCTTCGCCTTGTAATTGTTTTGCCGTTTTGTTCAACAATTGTTTCGTGAAACGGTCTAGTGACCGTGGTTTTGTTTCAAATGTTGGCCGTTGTTTAAATTTTAATTGATATTTACGGTAAATTAAGACGCTTGTTCAAGTAATGTGCTTTGAATTAATTTGTGGGGAGAACGTTTTAATTTGACGCTTTGTCCGACTGGCTTAGTTTGGGACGTGACGTTACTGTTTTATTAATTGACGTTACAGTAGAGCTACGGAACATTGTTATTTTTGTTAAGATAATATAAACCCACCAAAAACATAAATGTAAAAAAGGAAAGCCAAGTTCAATACAAAACCTATGCT
>NWSH02000517.1:1912583-1923422 GCA_002382865.2 Heliothis virescens
ATCAAATGTTATGAATTTGAGCATTTTACTTGGTTTGTTTTTGAGTTCTTTTCATGCTATGTACCTATGATGTTTATTCGTTGGAAAAACAGATAAGTGATTTCTTTACCTAACTGCCTAAATTCAACGTAAACCGATCAAATGTTATTAATTTGAGCGTGTTACTTGATTTTTCGTAGGAAGAAACAGTAAGTGTTCTTATCAAAAATTACGTTAGTTTGATGTTGGTGTATTGTGTAATTAAACAGCTGGTGAAAGCAAAACATAGGGTACCTGATAAAGTCTCTTGGAAAATCCTTAATTTGGTTTGAAAACAACATAACCGGGGTTTGCGTATTCACTGCACTTCACCTGCGTAGGGCAGGTGGTAGTCTGGGGTATGTAAATCACTGCAGTCCATGGTTCACTCACGAGATTGTGCGGACGCGTCCGGCCGGACGACGCGACGCGCGGTACTCGCTCAGCTGTTCCCGTAAGACTGGCGTACGTAGCGGCTATTCGAACTGTGGTGTGTGTGCGGTGCGCGGGCGCCGCGCCGTACCTACGCTCTCCCGGCCGGAGCCCCCTATTGTGTAGCAGTGTAATGGCCTACTGATAAGCTAGTACACATACTGCGGTGTATGAGTTTTGATCGTTGTCGTTTATTTAATTTTTAATAGGATTTTTTTTTATTTTGTATTTTCGGAAATGTATTTTTTTTATGATGTATTAACGCAATGAAGATGTTTTATAACGATTAGAGCGTATTTAAAAAAAAAAATTGATTCATTAGTTTATGAGCCTAAATGGTAATCAATCATGTGTAGAACACGTGGTAGAAATATTGCCAATGAATTAAATTACAGATTGTATTAGAATGCGATCATCATTTATCCACCTGTGCAGTTAACTTTAATTCTAGAAAAGCAGTATGATTTACATTCAAAACTACAATCCAAATAATCAAAACTACTCAAAACCACTCTTATCCCACCAGTAGTTTCAAAAATTACTCCAATACCACTCCTTCGAAACCAAATAAATATAAGGTAAAATAGAACCTTGGTTTCCATGAATATTTCAAAGGAACTGTATTTTTGAAAGGCCCGTATTAGGGCACTAGCAATTTATTTACTTTAGTATAGAAAAGAGGCTCTCTTCGGACTTCGTACAATCGCCTTATGACCCTTATTCGGTCGGCATATAGAATGCTATCTGATGTCTGTACGTATACTCGTATATACTTGTATATATATATATTTGTAAGACTTTTCCTCCAGTTCAATGTTTCAGTTGTGAATTACTGGCAATCATGTAAGAGGTTTTTTCTTTTCGTATATACTTTTTTGGGTTTTGTGTTTTAGTTCTTAAAATAAGAGGTGTAATGTAAAAACTATCCGTGTTCTTCATTAGTCCCTACCATAGATTTGCCCGCTTTATTTGGATGAACATGGACTCCGTTAGTATAGCAACGGTCAGAATTTATCCCACCAAAAACATACTGTAAAAAACTAGCCAATTCTCGCTGAAGCTGCTTGTTTATCTCTAAAAAGTAATGAAATCTAGACAAAGTCGTGCTGAGTCTAAGGATTCTTACTACGACTTCTTTACTATTATAGTTAATGCTATATGACTGGCCGTTGACTTGTACTGACTAGCGTTTAAAGAATGTTCAATGGCCAGTCATATAGCATTAACTATAATAGTAAAGAAATCGCAGTAAGAATCCTTAGACTCAGCACGACTTTGTCTAGATTTCATTACTTTTTAGAGATAAACAAGCAGCTTCAGCGAGAATTGGCTAGTTTTTTACAGTATGTTTTTGGTGGGATTTCACTTCTTTTTGTAGAAACGTGAGCTTATTGATATCTACCTAAGTCGTTATGTTGATTCCGCTAATAGTTTGGTTGGGCTCTTGTGTTTTCTAATCAGGGTCACCAGGTACTCCAGATCTTCGATTATCCTGGTTTTTGTAGTTTTCCCTATATGTGGTCATTAAATCCTAACTCAGTTCCAAATTTCAGCTCTCTGACTTTATGGGAAGTACTAGTTCTATTTTGATGATCATGAGTGAGTGAGTGTCGTAAATACGAAACTTTGCTTTCGCTTAACTTCGGAATTGAATAACCTACAGACTTGAAATTTAGGTTTTTACGTATGTGATTATAGCTTTCTGGATGATATAAATTTCGACGTTCTGGTATTATCCAGAGGTTCTCAAACAGGGGCCTGAAAATGCGTCGAAATGGTTCCAGTAAAGGATGGTACGGCAGTGTTTGCTTTGCGCTCGACTTGGCGGGGGCACTGCCGTGCCCCCAAATATGTATAACATCACCCGCGTCCCGAGATTTTTTACCACATAACCTTTCCTAACTACAACAAATATGACATACTGACTAAAAAAGAATCATCGGAATCGGTCTACCCATACAGGCGTGATCCGATGACCAAAAAAATAGGGGGTTATTTTTATATTACCAATTCTCTGTATTTCTCTGTACTAACTTACTAATTTTGTTTCAATAAAACATACCTAAATACACGAAATAAAGGCGCAAATTACCCGCAATTAAATCGCACAGTTAATTAAGCGAAACTCACACATTCACAGATAAAATAAAGCCCGCTAATTATATCTAAGGAAAGTCGTTAATATCTGATAAGAGATGTTCTCTAATTAGGGCTCCCCTCAATGGGAGGGGCGTGGAATCACCGTTCTATAGCTAATAGTGAAAAGGTTTTAATGTATGTCTGTATTTTATTTCATTCATTCAATAGGTAAGGTCGTATTCAGATTCATTCATTCATTCATTAATGTCTGTTGGAGTTTCCATTGATGGGATTTGGTTCGTTTTAAAGGTTGTAAGCTCTAAAAGAAGTTTTTAAACTTGAATTGATACGTCTACGCCTATTTTGCTTTTAAATTAACTTGGGCGATTTTTTTACTTAAATGACAGATAAGTAGTTCATGTTATAACATTAATTTTATTAACGTACTTAGCTGCCGTATTAATAAAAAACAAAACTATGGTGTCCGACAAAAGGCTTATAATTATAATAAAAAAAACTTAGCTGCCGTCAGGGGTTTCATCCACATTCCGTGGGCACTACAGGATAAAAAGTAGCCTATAGACTCGGTAAACGGGCTACCTGCCTAACACTAAAATATTTTTTCTTTTTGTCTAGTAGTCTTGAGATTAGCGGGTTCAGCAAACAAACTGTTCCACTTTTTAATACTAGTCCCTATAAATTGCAACTTTTTTTCACAACAGTAAAAAAAAACATTCATTTCTTTCATCATCAATCACATAAAGTAGCACCAAATAAAATAAATTCAACTCAAATTCAAGTGCGATAATAAAATAAATCGTACAGCCTCCATATTTTTCTCAATAACCGAGTACCACAGGTGTTATGAAAAACAAAGACAGATCACATTTATTATAAGAAAAAATGAAAGAAGAAAGGTACTAAGAAGAATATTGGTTCTTAACCTATGAGCAATCATATTCTATGGCAATCAATCAATGCTAATGGATATATGAAGAAAAACTTGTACCATATATTTAGTAGTATTTTTCTTTAGTTTTTGTCTCATAATTGGATTATTTTGACTAGAGAAATGACGTGTTCTATAGACCTAGGGGTAAAGGTTTGTTTTTTGCAAGGTTCGGTGAAAATGTGTTTTTGAAGCTGGCATTGTAAATATATTCAATCTGTTAAGAACTTTCGTCATTTGTTAACACCTAAGTACAGACGACAGCACATCAAGTTACTACGATCTGTCAAATTTCTGCAGTAGATTTCAACCTTATCACAATGGAGGTAGGTAATGATTGACTGGTAAAATTTGACAGATTCGTATACGTTGACCTGCTGTTGTCTGTACGTATATTGGAGTTCCGTTAACATAAATTTAAAGTCGTATCACTTTTCTACTGAGTTGTGAAACTGTAATGGCGGTGAAGAGCTTTTAACCACTAAGTAACAAAAGAAAGTTACAATTCCTTAAACTCCGTAAAATTATATGTAGATCAAAAAACTTTTGTGCAAAACCTGACTTTAAAAGCATCATGATATTTGGCATAGAGCCATAAGATCAACCACAGAAGTTTAAGTAGTTAACAACAATAATAGCATTTTAAAACTAGAACTTTACAGCATTGTCTACGGATCCAGTCGTGTAGACTTTATAGTCTATGTCTGTACCTACAAATTCAGGACGTAAAATGAAAAGTTTTTATGAAACATTTTCCGCCATCGCTTTTTAGTGCATTGTAGACTACAAAACAGATTTCTATCTGCATAAAACTTTTTGAATAGCGTATATATGAATTTATTTCATTTTTTGTGAATGTTTTAGAACAATTCTAAATTATTTTTTGGTAGTTTTTAAACCTTTTTTTAATGATAGATGGATGAAACTTATACATAATTTTATTTGTTACTGCACATTTATAAATCCTTTTCCATGATAGTTTCATACAGAAAATGAAAAGCAATATTATTTTCAGTATTATAGAAAGCTTTTGAAGCTCTTGACCATAGAGTAAATATATACTAGAGTAGCAAACCTCGTTCAAATGCGTCGTAAGAAGCGATGCCATTTTTTAGACGCAACGACGTAGCTTTGAAACTTTTGACATCCAAATGACATTTGAACAAAAAACGTATATCTGTCTCTGTCACACAAGTCACAAATACATAACTGTCACTTTGATTAGACAAAGATGGCAATCTAAGCTTCCAATGGCGGTATGGGGTGGCCTACCCATGTGAAATGTTACCCATTTTTTTTAAATATAAAAATAATTGATAAATATAAATTTAATATTTTACTCATGAATTTCTGATGGGATGAATGAGAATTTTATTATTAGTGAAATTATTGAGATAATCTCATTTTGAATACTTATTATTTATTATAAATCATACTTCGCTTTGCTAAATCATATATTTCTAAACGGAAGTTCTATTAGTTCCACTCATTTAATACGGCAAGCTGCATCTTCATCCTATAGTGTGATTATTGTTACAAAAATATTTAAAATCACTTATTCAATAAATAATCATCATCTCCCACAAATGTGGGAAACTCAAACGACCCTTCTTAGTGGTAACACTGAACCCGGTATAAAAATCTTACATTTTATATATTTAAAAGTATTTTTAAGTCAATTTAAACAACAAGCTCACGCAGGAAAAATAATTCCGTTTAATTTTGTATAGATAAGTGATTTTTAAGCGCAGTATTTTACTACGAATTCGGCCATTTTTTCCCCCCTGTCAATCAGTTGGCGTCCGATAGATGACTGATTTGGCATGACACAAAACTATGTCTTAAGACATAGATAGAGCTGTCTGGCTACGACGCGGCCATTGCTTCTCTAGTATATACCTCTATGCTCTTGACATAATTGGCATGTTTCTAGGAAGCAGGATAATGAGAAACTGACTAGTTCATATTTCTCAAAGACTTCTCATTTCGAAAACATGGCGCTTCCATTTCTAGACATGGTTAAAGAAAATACCTCTTTTATTTATGCTAGAAAATGCAATAATTTCAAAAGAACTTTTAGAAAATACTCCGTTTTAGTTGTAAACTCAACCTATGTTCAAATAACTCAAAATAATTGTATTTTAGTTACTTGAAATTATAAAGTCACTCAATTGACTAAGAAAATTATACGTCACTATCTATGGGCGCCAATCTCGCGCCAATTCCAAAGTTTTAAACTCCACAGAGTATAAACCAGTTTGTGTTCACAGATTATTATGATTAGTTCTCCTAATGTGACCTCATTTGTAAACTCCAGCAGCGGTTTACGCCTCGGGCCGTTAGATAGAAGTAATCAAGTTTGCTCAATGATACGAGTTATGCTTATTATGTTTGGCCTGTAAGAAAATAGGTGAGACGTAGACGAAGATTGAATAGTTTCTAATGAGTTTATTGAAGTTAGTTCGCGAGGCTTTGCTAATGATTAAGCAAATTATGCTATACTTCCAAAGAGTTGTGGAATAGGTATTTATTGCTTTTGGTGTCGGTAAATAGTTCATATTAGTAATTAGAAAAGTAATTGGGTTACAGAAGGTATTTTTAATACAGTATTTTTATCCGCATATAATAGTATGATGTCCACGATCGATAAGTTAAAATATAAAGTACCTACTACAAGTTTTGAGAGATAACTTAGGTTTTCAAAAAAAGAACTTACTAAATTCATATACATGATTCCGACAATGTTTCTTTCACGACAGATTATTGTGAAAACATTTTACCAACAAGACCCAATATAATTTATATTTATACCATAACCATTAATAAATTAATATTCATAATACACCTATCCATGATTAACATATAACAAGCACAAAAAAAACAAACAGTTTTTCCACTTAGTTTTCATTAGCAAAGTATGTTGCCGCGTAGAGCAGCAAGCATGATTGCAATGCATAAGTTATAATACCCTGGCCTGCCTTTGAGCATTCTCGCTTCCCTTAGCTAACAAGCACCAAGCATATCTTTATGGTGGACTGTGAAATATTTTGTGTGGCAAAAGAATGTGAAAAATAAGGGTAAAAGTATATTTAAATGAGGAATACAGAAGACATGCTCCAGGCTGTTCTAAGAGCATACTACAAAATATGTTTAACCGGACTTGTTATATCTGGAGATGGATGGAAGATTAACTTAAACTAAAACTATAGGTCATCAAGTTGCAGCGGCTCTAGAAATCCAGACATCTCTTAGTGAATCCCTTCTATATACATATTTTCCAGTCTCTAATTAAAGCAACATACAATATATGTAATTTTTCCAAAACGATTTCTCAAACAGCACCTAACTTCTCAAGAGATATACAATTTATATTATTTCCATCGAGTTTTTATAACATTTTATGAGTATCGAAGAATAAAATACATTGTCATTGTTTCGTGGAAATCGTGTCGGGGTTCACCGAGGCAGCCATGATACCTTGGAGCGAAGTTTTTCTTTTCCTTCAATGAGCACGGTACGATGATGATGGAGATTTTCCCCCTTTTCGTATATTTTTTGTCCCACTACAAAGGTTTGATGTAGATCGTTATTTTGTTCTCAGTTGTGATTTTTGTGAGTTGATGGAACTTATATTTTTTTAACGTAAAAGTTTTTGCCACATTAAAAAAAGCGGTTCACCTTTTGAATTAGTTGAATTACTAGCATTACGACGAGTTCTTTTGATAGGTCATACAGTCCTGTTTCAAATGTTTCTCTTTATGAAGTTACCACGTGTATTTTTAATAAATTGCCAGTAATAAAACGATTTCCCCCCAGCCTTACACGTGTGACACCTCCCACACATTTAAAGCACAAACAGCGTTCACATAAACAATAACAATGGCTAGATTTCATAATAACTTGTACACGACATAGGTAAACGTGTTGCTACACTGCAGGCTAGCTTCTAAATTAATTAAAGTGCGAATTAGAACCTCGTTCATAAGTACGGCAGATGGGGAAATTAGGTTAATATGTCGTTTAGATATTTTATATTAAGAGGGGAACTATGCTTTAGAATTTATGGCCTATATGAGGCAATAAAGGGAGTGTGCTATGTGATAACGATCGATAGAAGGGTCAAAGGAAAATGCGACGTAAGATTATGTAGTATATGGTTGAAAATAACTACAATAATTTGATAGAAAAAAGTATTGTACATGTATTGAATCCATTCGGTGATAAAAAATTGATTTTCGCAAAATAATCCGAAATTGTTAGATAAAGGTATCGCATTTTATACAACGTGTAGTTTTGCAGGGATATTGAATATTTTAAAATAGAATCCCCTATCGGGCATCCATCTTCGAGTATAAAACCTTTTGTAGGAATTTTATAGGTCCTCCGGGCTGATGGAAGTATACATACGAGTAGATAGTGTGTATTCAATGTTATTTTTTGTTCTTTTTTAAGAAAAGATGAAAGGAAATATAGTATTTTATCTATTTGTCCCTTTCCAATTCTGTTGTATAAAGCGTCATTTTAAATGATAACATGAAGTAGATTACGTTACGAAGTTATTTTGCAAGTCTGATAGGTGGGTCAACTTTAGCTCTAATTTCTTGAGTTAAAACGAAGTGACCACAAAATTTGCGTCAGTACCTTCAAAAGGGCAGTTGGCATAGAAAGAAAAACTTAACCATATTTATACAACATGTAAGTTGTGTAATTAAAGTGTTCGTTAGCTTAGTCTCAAAGCAAAGGAGGTCTAAGTTAAAACTGCTCTGATTAGTGTTGACTAGGTACAGTCGACAGCAGGTCGACCTACCCTAATTTGTACAATTTTACCAATCGAACATTAACCTTCCACTATTGTGATAAGGTTGAAAATCTATTGCAGAAATTTGATAGATCGTGGTAACTTGGTGAGCTGTCGTCTGTACTACTGGTTATTAGGTCATAGGGGTGCGGGCTATTGTGAGAGGAGGATGCGTATGTGTGTATATGTAAATCTGTGTGAAGGTAACGCATTTGTGTGTGTGACGGCGTGTTTTGATATAGAGAGTGTATGAATAATACGATGTTAATTTAGTTTAATCTCATATTAGCTTCTGTTAGCAGTTTTACCCGTGTCCCGTGTGAACTACTCTGCGTAACCGGATAAAAAGTAGCATTTAGCCTTCCTCGGTGTATGAGGTATTTAACACTGATAGAATCTTTCAAATCAACCCAGTTGTTCCTCAGATTAGAACGTTGAAACAATACACACACAAGGTTTTCAGCTTTTGAAATAGTAAGTATAGATAATTATCGACCTTCGTCTCCAGCCTGACTCTTAAATATTATCCATCTTGCATCTTTCAAGTACAAGTTGTTAAATTATTCGGACACCCATTTCTGGTATCAAGATTATAATAACAAATTAAAACAAAAAGCAATGACAAAGTGAATTGTTAATCTTGAACTTAACTTGGCATTCGGACTAAAGAGTGAGTGAATGAATGGTTCTCTCGAGACCGAATGAGTGAAACCACTAAGTTTAATATTCCGTCGGCACTCGGTTTTTGTAACTTTTGTTTCAATAAAATTGAGCCCAGTTTTTGGGTAAAACGTTTTGTGTATTCATCAAGGCTTAGTTTTCTGAAATTGTTTTCTTTTGCACGAGTAGAAGTCGTTTAGTTAGACAATAGTTTCAATTTTCCACATTGTTGAAGTCAGTTTAGTTTTTGATTGACTTCTAATATTTTTGTTACATATAACTTGTCTGTATTTTATATTTAAACCATTCAACGATATAATGACTCATATTTGCATTTACAGGATGAATTTTTCTAATACAAAGAAAACTAACAACTAGAAACGACAACACCCATAAACAAACCACCCAAATTTATCGCGATGCGTATTTTTTATTACCTCTGTCTAATGCAGGATAAATGAGTCAAGCATAAAATTGTTTTGACCTTTTCCTGCGTTCCTAATTCCGTGATGTAATTACATTCATACACGTACCGTCACAGCGGTTAATCCGCCAGAGAATAAATTCCTGTCTACACTGTAGCGTGGCAATTTATTCGTTGCTAAGTAATTTGGCTCTCTCTGTTTTTATTCATTAATCTGTCCACGTCTTTGACGCTTCTTGGTGTGTATGGAACTGTGTTATTATTACTCAGTTTAGAAAAAGTAATTACACTAATAATAATAGGCGAAAGTTTGTGAGTTTGTATGTTAGTGTTTGGCTAAACTTGGCAACAACATAACTTTTAGACCAGAATAATATATAGGCTAGTTTATATCGGAGCGTGGAGAATAATTCCCTCACGAAGCGAGCCAGACAAAGCAAGTTAAAATAAAAAAAAAATATGTTATTTCAATTCATAAGGAAAATACGAAAATATATGTCAACGCTGCCAATTCCATCAACATTAACGTTACAATCTACAGAACCTGATACATATTACGAGTTATTTATATCAATAGAACATAAAAATACCAAAACTAGAACCTTATTACACACCTACTTGATTCGTACTCCGCCCACTCAACGTACAAAACTACGCCCACAGGAATCGTATCTAGAAAAAATACATCCGTTTTAAAGATGGAGTGGCTCATTTATCTTATAGAATTATATCCAAGCTATTTGATTTATTACTGACGATGCTTCTGTGTCTATGGTGTAATAATTTTATGGGGATTCTTTAGGGTGATATGAAATTTTGTTAGCGTACTCTATAAATTATTTTTTAAAGTAATATTCGGCAATTTATTTCCATAACTTTGCTTGAGAAGAACCTTCTGTGATACTCGAACTCGTTTCATAGGAAAACTACGTATGGACCCAGGTATGCTCAAACATTTGCCTATGTTCCTAGAAGTTCGAACATTTCCGTTTACACATCAAAGTCTACATTACTACTTTAGTAATACCGAACCAATCGAGTCTCTGATTTGTGAGAATAACATGATGCACCGTTCATATTGATACGCTCAACTCTCCTTAGGAACACTCACACATCAATAAACACACACACATTCACAACTCAACACTATCGTATTCTCACTCCTCCCTCACTCAGGTCGTCATAGAGAATAATATGACGCTTTGAAGTTGGCAACAGAATATGAAATATACGTATTCATACTTATTATTTATACTTAGGGCGCGGGGCGCGGCGCGGAGCCTCTGCCGGGCGCATGGGCGCACCTCGGGCGCATGCGCGCCGCGGACGTGCGCCGCGCGGACGTGCGCCGCGCGCTCGCGCGCTTGCCGCCGAAACGCTCCGCGGGGCCTGATGGTATCCCGGCGTTTATTTTTAATGACTGTAGGGCAGTGTTAGTGGAACCGTTGTTACACTTATTTAATGTGTGTATAGATACTG
>NWSH02000517.1:1927477-1942508 GCA_002382865.2 Heliothis virescens
CGCGCGCGCACTAACCTGCTGCAGCGAGCGCCGCTCACGCGCGCGCTGGGCTCGCTCAATGCTTTGTCACAACAGATAGACTTGTTCAATTGCACTATGAATGAATTTACTAGAGCCGCATATTATGTAATATCCACTAGTTACACATAATTTTACATTGTATTTTTATTAACCAGTTATTTGTTTATTGAATATTTATTGTTTTGTTTTGATTGTTTATTAAGTAGGTATTAAGGGTTAAAATGTTTAAAGGTATAATGTAAGAAATGTAAGAATAAGTATACATAATGTAAGAATATAAATAAGTACAAAATAATATATATAGAAATAAGTTGCAACACTATTGCAATAGGTTATACCTGTAATAATAGCTGTATGTCTGGTAAACAAATAAATAAAAAAAAATAAAAAAATAAATAAATTATTTGTCTTATATTGAGTGGTCTATGCAAATCGTGCCCTTTCTACCCATAGCTGACAGTAGGATGAAATGGGTTTTCTAAGGGACGGCCCTATTAAGTATGCTTACGAAATTGTGGTTTATTTTGCAATATTTTAAATGTGGAATACGGATTTGTGGCGGACGCCATCTTGTTGACGGTTTGAATAATTGATTTGTTTTTTAGTTACCATATTCGAAATATAAAAAATTGTTTCATGTTGGCAAATAACAAGGTTGTTTTTTAAGTCGTTGTTTAATGAATATTTTCTGAAACTACTTTTCTCTTAAATAACAATCGATACCCTGAATAAGGCAGAAGCTATTAGGCATTCAATACAACGATCTATACATAAAATTCATCCCGTCTATTCACAAGATATACACCCTACTCACATCAACAGACTCCTTAGCCTCTAAACGACATTCACAAAACGTAACCATAAAGAACATAGAACATTAAATGTCACACTTTACTGAGCTCACACTTAAGACCTACTTTGACCCATTTACGTAAGTTCTCTCGTGTAACTTGCGTGGGAGGAAACACATATTCATTACATTATTGGGATTGAACTCAGGATATTAGCCCGTAAATATTTAGTACAGAATGTACCCTAATAGGTTTGGTGCTTTGTAAAATAGGTTTTAATAGCCACTCTTGGTATATGTGTGGTTTGAGGTAAACTCCTAATATAGGTATCGTTAAGTTTTGTATAGGTCTCATCTTTTAGAAAACCGTCAATGTAATTTTATCGAGCATAAACAACCTCAAACTATTGTACCTACTTTAAAATTAGACGAAGGTTTAGTAACCGATACTTAAGCAGGCCTATCTACATTTATTTGTTAGCTACTTGCATCTTAAAGGCGTATTATAAGGGGTGACAATACACGGGGTATAAGAAGGTACAATATAAGTGCACAAATTAACTGCCTCGTTGGTCTAGTGGTCGCATAGCCGACTGCTGTGCACGAGGTCTCGGGTTCGATTCCCGGGACGGGCTGAAATCGCTTTGTGGGTTTTAGAAACTTTCACAAAACAGCCTGGAGTTTGTAGTTGGTGATTGATACACCCGTGCATCGGAAAGCACGTTAATGTCGGTCCTGCGCCTGATCTCTCTCCGGTCGTGTCGGATTGCCGTCCCATCGGGTTATGAGANGTCGCATAGCCGACTGCTGAGCACGAGGTCTCGGGTTCGATTCCCGGGACGGGCTGAAATCGCTTTGTGGGTTTTAGAAACTTTCACAAAACAGCCTGGAGTTTGTAGTTGGTGATTGATACACCCGTGCATCGGAAAGCACGTTAATGTCGGTCCTGCGCCCGATCTCTCTCCGGTCGTGTCGGATTGCCGTCCCATCGGGTTATGAGAGTGAGGGAATAGGGAGGAGTGTACCTGGGTCTGCGCAAATGCTGTGCACTATAATATGTCCTGCGCAGCTGGCTGATCTCCTTATATGAGAACAGCCGCCGTGGCCGACATTATTATCTATTATTATAAGTGCATGATCAAATTTTGGATTTTTACTCAGATATTAACGCTCAATCCTTCTCCGTGTGAGAGGAGGCCTGTGCCCAGCAGTGGGACGATATTCAGACATTACAAAAACGTATTAACACTGGCCGACAAGGTTTTCTAGCCTAGACCTCGCCGACATAGACAACGTTAGCTTATAAATAGATGACACGTTCGGAAATCAAATGCTTTTCAAATCCCTCTTCTGACGTCTTATTCCCCATCGTTTGTTGAGCTATTGATTCAATTAAAATTGTATTCCGTTCAACGCAGACTCGTCTGAACACACATAGATGTTTGTTGTTTAAATAATCTTGTAAATTGGGTATTTGCTCGCTTGGCGTCGAATTACCATAATTGTGTGTTGTATTATGGGATAGATGTTAGTTTATGTTTGTCTGTTTATTTGATGGAAGACGCCGAGATGTGGTAGGTAAATATTAGCGTAAGTAGGTAATTATTGGAAAGGGAATTGAAAGAAGAATGGATTCAAACTTACTTAAAGATTAACGCGTTGAACGCCGTGGGTCACAGACACAATAGAAAATCTATTGTTTATCGGACACTTGGCATTCAACGTGTTAAATGGATTTTCTAATTCAGGTAAAATAACTTCCGTATATATTAATGCAAACAAATGTTCAGCGCACTCTGTATATTAGCACCTTCTAGACTGGTATAAGTACTGAAGCACACCTTAATAAAGGATAAAGAATACAGACTCCAGTCTATCCTAAGACTAAGTAACAACAGCCAAAACTTTTAAATCAAACAAGTTTAGCTATGATTCTTGCGACAAACAAAAACTTTATCCTCACAATATTAGTACAACTCTTTCGTCCAAAAACAATGGAACACAGTCACAGTGTGCGTATTGCCTAAATTCCAGTGTTGCCAACTCCAGCTATAAGACAACAATTGCTTCCATACTTATTTCTTTCGTAAATATTCGACTTCTTGTTTCAATATTGGTCGTTTGGGATATTTTTTTACGTTCACAATTGTAAGTCCCAGGACTTTTTGTGCCGTTTGTCTTGGTCCCAACAGTTTAAGAGCAGTATCGAGCAATTTAAAGTTGTGATGCTGTTGTCTTTATAGAACTTTTTAGCGGGTTTTGTAAAACTGAGTGGGGATATTTTTGGAGTTCGTGTTTAGAGGTGAAATGTTATGTTGAAGGTTTGGAGTTGTTGAACCTTTTTCGAACTCCTATACATCGTAATGTGGTAACACTTGAAGGATTTAATAAGAGTTAATTTAAAATACACAGTATCATTTTCTTCTTCCTCTTTGTAAAAAGGCCTGCACACTGCAATAGGACGATAAAAATGGTGTTAATTTTCCTCTGCGAATACTGAAAGAATAAAATTGAGCGTTTGTTAATTTATTAAGTCCTTTAGACGTGAGCTTTGGTTGCACAAACAGGACTTAGGTACTCTTGTTATCCTGTACCGATACACTGATACCGAAGCACTTGCGAGAGATTACAGAGAACATGGCGACACATGTACTCTAATCTCTCTAGCATTCGAGATGAACAGAACACACTAGCCCAGCTAGCTACCATGTCTCACACACGTGAGTACCAAACGCCTCGTCGCGTCGCAAAACTATGTGTCGGCATATTCCGTCTTTAATATTATAAATGCGAAAGTAAAATTGCTTAAGAAAAAAGTCTAAGTCTCTAGACTAGTCAGTCAAAAGTCAGGAATCAAAAGAAAGGATAGATAATAATATGGGCGACTTTTTAACCGGAGGCTAGAAGTACCTACTGTGGAACAACTAGGCACTGGGCTAGTGTTTCATACGCTAACGCTCGATGCCTACTGCTTGCCAATGGTAGTGTGTGATTCATTTCCAACGCTTGTATTGTCATCTCTACAATAACCCATTCAATTCACAAAACCATCAATAGTCCTATTCTTTACAAGTAACTTCTATACCAAAACATTTGTGTACCGGGTTAACAAAAGCGCTTGCCATATTTACCTCATAGGTCGCGAGGCGCTCGTAAAATCTATTTTATGATAAGTTGCCTGACCACCTGTACCCCGGGCCCGCCATAACTCGCCATTGCTCTACAAGAATTTAGAAATGGAACGTTATTTTTTATTACAAGCCAGCTAGATAGGGGAAAGTATGTATAGGTATTATGCCGGGATACTTTGCCCGGGATATTGTTGAACGCTTCAAGCGGGATCTCCTTGGTCGTTAGCCGGGACCGTCGGTAGATAATAGTGATGGCCCTGTCCCGGGCGAACTGGCTTTGTAGCGGGATTTTTGTGTTGGCGTGTAATTAGGTTCTTTAGAGAATGTTATGTTAAGATGCACCGTGTAGTGAACAGAGGAGGGATTTTGTAATGAAGTTTATACTTAAAGGACCCACTCCTCTCTTGAAGTATCTCAGTGCTAATACTGAAACTAAAGAATGTTTATCTTGGAACAAAAGACGTGGTTTTGTACGTTCTTTAGAATTGTAGTGCGATGTTATTTGTCTGGCCAATCTCTGATACTGTATTTACACTGATAGTGTAATTTGATTATATGAAGAATGGCCTATACTTATGACATTAAATTTTAATTTCTAAGTACAAGTACTTTGTAGTATGTACATATTTGTATGTTATATGCAAATAGACAATTTATTCCATAGAATAAAACGTGACGAATCTTCTCTCTACATTTCTTTCTGTTTATCGAGTATAAAATATACGACTGAAGCTTTTTTATTTTACGTGGAAATATTATATTCCATTAGAAATATATGGAAGGTAAAACGATTTGTTTTGTTTATATGTTTGGTATATATAAAACGAAGTTATGTTTATTCAACTATAAAGTCGGTACATAATAGCTGGGCTGACTTTAATAGCTTTTGACTTGTTGGATTTCTCTTCTTCCTGAATAGCGTAATAATATTTAAGACAGTGGAACGGGAACATGTAATATTTTTCACGTGAACAAAATCTAGGACAAGATCTAGTACAATCAATAGGAAAAATATTTTAACTCATTCTAGTCTGCTGAATATTTGTACAGACGACTTCAAAGTTGTAACAGTTTTGTTGTACAGAATAAACGACTTGACTTAGGGATTATTAATTTTGAAGCAACGTCCTAGATTGAAGCAAATCAGTACTATGGAACGACTGTCATTGCATGTATTGAATTCTGAGTGGCGTAACTTCAGTTTCTGTTCACGTGTTCAAAGTTATCTAGTGAATTACATTTTACGTTATATCTGACTACCTATGTAGTTTTAGATGTTAATACAAACTAACTCACGTCGACATATGCAATGCATATGTAATCAAAGTCGATGAATTTTTGATAACATCCAACTATGTTTCTACGTATTTTGGCTAACGAACTTTTTTTATAGAGTCCTATGATTAAACATTTTTAGTTAAACGAAAACAAAAAGTGGTCAAATCAAAGGGGATTTGAATAAAAAAATAAAAAGTACAGTCAGCGTCATATTTTTTATGTTACCGGAAAAAATGAACACAATTTTTTTTTATTGAAGCCTTTCATTCGTAGCAAAGGGGATGGTAAAATAAAGAAATGTAATAATACCTCCAAACCTCGTCATATACTTGTTATGTTACCGTTTACTGTGTCACGTGCGTTTTATGGTGGTGAAGTCACATAGCTCGGATTCGTATTTTTTAACCAAATAGTACGTGTTAAAAAGTGTAATGGCAAAATTTTCGTGTTATTTTTTTATTTTACTACATTCTTTATTTTCAAATGGGTAAAAATTGCAACTTTAACTATCAGTTATATCATGTTTTTTTTTTATTATATTAGATTCGTATCTTGCATTTAGGTGCATAAAACTTCAAAGTTTCATAATTATAAGATCGAAGCTGTATCCAGACTTGGAAGAATAAAACACTGCTAATTGCACCTATGCATCTATGATTAATGGAAAAAAAATCAATTGCTCCTAAAATTCATCACAAGTTATCAATCATCAAAACTAGAAATACTGTCCAAAATAAAGACATAATTTTTGTTTATTTTCTAAATGATTTACTTCAAGAACAACATTACAAAATGGTCTTAAATTCTCACTACCCATCACACAGTTTGACAGCCAGTCTTAAACACAGGTGAACTGAGTTATGACATAATTCGGTCACAAATTGTTTGTACGACTGTACTAGATTTCCTTATCGTTTATACTTTATAGCTTAAAGTCTGTTGTTTGTCTCTGAACTCGATACGAGGATATCGAGCGTAATTCAATTTATTCGATGTTGCCAAAGAAAAATTGGTAGGTTTATTGGTATTGTTTTGATGTGGTGTGAGAAGGAAAAGTTTGATGGTGACAAGATTGGCCTGATTTTAAAAGTAAATGTGTTTCATATTAAAAAGGTTTTATAGGGTTCCGTACCCAAAGGGTAAAACGGAACCCTGTTACTAAGACTTCGTTGTCTGTCTGTCTGTCTGTCTCCAGGCTGTATCTCATTAACCGTGATAGCTAGAATGCTGAAATTTTCACAAATGATGTTTATCCGTTGCCGCTATAACAACAAATACTAAAAATTAATAAAAGTCAATTATTAAGGCTGTTTTTATATATAAAAGTCAATTATTAAGGTTGATTTATATTAATTAATTGCAAAATTGTATACTAGTAGCGCCATCTATTAGAAATAATGTGCATCTTAACTAACTCACACTTGATCATTCCTATTGTACTTTTTTCATAGATAATGTACGGAACCCTTCGTGAGCGAGTCCAACTCGCACTTGGCCGGTTTTTTTTTTTTAAGTTTCTTTGTGAAAGTTGTTTATAATTATGAGGACAATCACATGCTCAAGTATCGGTCACTAATTACCAGTCACCCTATATACACCGTGTTCCTGAGGTTATACATTAACTTCGGCATGTTATTCAGTCCATTAAATTGACCATTTTTTACTAGGGACACTTTTAGACATTCCAATTAAAAAATAAATTAAAAAATTATACAAACTTAATGCTTAGATGAAATTTATCTAATATGAATTACTCTTTACCTTATACCTACCTCTTTGATAGTTTTTTTAAATAACGAAGTGTATGTAAATTTTATCAAATCGTGTAAATATTTACAATGTTTACCCAATATTTGCTGGTAAGTCATGAGGCAAATAGGACATCCACGGTGTCCATGAGCGATGACTCAAACTGTCACCGGCCGACATAAATATTTTAATCCCGCCATTTTTTATTTACATCGTACATCACTTCGCTGTGACCTCTCTATACACGTAGATTTATTGGCGTTGAAAGTATAGTCAACGTGTAAAATACAGAGTGAGGGATAAAAAGTTCACCTGGAAATATATTGGGGAAATACCTAAGTATACATAAATATATTTTAAAATCTACAATGCACATGGCAAGCTTAAGTCAGAGTTGGGTTCTCTAACAGTAAACCTTACAGCTATAGAGATATTCGATAGGGGTAGGGTAAACAAAGTGCAAATACATTATGATATTAAAGGTAATTTCATTCGCATCCAACTTAATCCATCTTGCCTAGCTTTTCCTCAACTACGTTTGGGTGGGCTTCCAGTCTAACCAGATGCAGTTGAGAACCAGTGTTCCACATAAAGCAACTGCCAGTCTGACCTCCACAACCCGGTGTCCCGGGCAACCCGATACCCCTAAGCAAGACTGATTGTCAGACTTTCTGGCTTCTGTTTTCTGACTACCTGTAACGACTGCCAAAGATGTTTGAATGACAGCCGGGACCCACCAATTTATCGTGTCTTCCGGCACACAGAAGAACTCTTCATCACAAAATGGTCACCCATGTATGGACCGACTGCGCCAAGTTTGGCATAATTTAGCCACGAGCTTTTGCAAATTTATTTTGGTTCATTCTCATGTAATTTAAATAAAAATATCTGGAATTACATTTATCTAACACAGAGCTTCTATTAACTGGCTATTAAAACCTTCTGCAAAAGCCACTATTTATTAATTTTTCCGTCATTAACTCGCGAAGTAAATGTAATTATACTGCTTCATTGCCTCTTATTACACCCAATAAGCAGGCACCAGACAGGCTTTAATATAACACGAACATTATTATTGTTTTACTATACTAGGCAATGCAGTCGACTTCGTTCGTATAAGTTCAGATAAGGGCTAATTCTCTACCGGGAAATGTGATCTTCTGTATCAAAAATTCTCAAAATATCTCTGATTTATATTATATGTAATATTTATATATAGAACTTTTTCAAATGTTTAGGAAAAATGATGCTTCATAAATCATGAGTATTTGAACATCAAAATTAAGATTAATTTAGACCACGCAAGAGCAAACACACAAAAAACAAATATTCAAATAAATAATTAACCCCATTCAATTGTCAACCGTATCTCCATTACATTGGAGTTGATTTTTCATTGTAAAAGCCGAGAAATCTAAGCTTTTCAACACAAATATGGATACGAATTTACTTGAACTTTTCATTGCGAAGTTTACATTTGAATTTGATTCGAGCGAGCATCCATTGTGAGTTCTCGTGAAGGTACTTCGGATTGACAGGGCTGGCTTTATTTGATTTGAATTTCGAACAAGAGGATATTTATTTTCTTGAGGTTAGAAAGACGGGGAAAGAGGGGCTAATATTGTTATAATGAGCTAATTTCTTAAAGCAGATTTTTCGTATCTTTCATTTTTGTTATTTCACAAATATGTTATTATGGTGCAACTGACAGATGCTGTCATTTAGTACAAACAAGTTACTCGTCCCTTGAAAACTGGCAGTTGTCAACTGCACGAAAAATTCGGTGGCACTCTATTATGTTAAATATCGTAAAAAGTATGAATCAAAACATTAATTTCATACCCTTTCTAAAAAGAGAGTTACACCTCACATTTTATATCAAAAATGTACTTACTCAATAAAACATTTCATTATAAAACAATTTTCCTCGCAGACCAAAACAATACAATTCCAGTAAGAAAATAAACAATCCCTTTCAAAACCCTTCAAACAAAATCCCTATTCAAAATGATAGGCGACTCAAATTAATAAACTCCTAGTAAATAAAGGGTACCTCAGCCAGACAGTATTGTGTCAGGCATAAATAATCTCTGAACAACTATTTTCAATTTAAAAACATTGTAAGCCGTCCCCCCTCCAATGAGGGGGAGGTATGCTGGAATTGATGGAAATAGAATACCTCTGTGGTGTAATGTTAAGAGGGCTTTTACACTAGAGAATTTTACCGCTCAGTTTTTCTTGCGAGGCATCGCTCGGCTTGTACGTGTTTGTCAGCCGTATACGCGACAGCAAACATTTGACAACTACCGATGCAAAGAAAGGTGTTTTAAAGCGCTATTAGACTAGAGAATTTTCTGCTTATATTTTGTACGCCCAACACAATTTATGAGGCGAAAATGTGTTGCACGGTTGTACGAGTCATCGTTTTAATAAGTAGTAGTACAGTATACGCTTGGATATTCCACGCGCGACAAAATTCGCCAGTGTGAAAGCCCTATAATAAAGGGACGATAGAAACTATCGACTTCGCTGTCAGTGTAGCGAGATTTTGAAACAATTCGCTTTGAAAATGGAAAGAATGATAGCGAATTTGAATATAAATGTACCTTTATTGGCATTGGTTGAATTTATATTGTTCAAATTTGGAATCTGTGAACGGGTTTATTTGAATTGTTCAAGTTGCTGTGGTATCCCAGAGTCAGCTCTTGTTGAAATAATTTTATTTTGGTTCCCGCCTTTCGTATTTAATATAGTAACCCAATATTTGTTTTTTTTGTATATTTTAATAAATATGTTCTCGCGTTATAATATAATAGGTACAGTAAATCAAGTTAGCCTAAGCGTAGCATAAACCTTACTGAATGGAGGAAAGAATATTATACAACGCGTGTTTTTTTCACATTAGGAAATGGCAGTGGATGTGGTTAGTAAATAAGCGTACAACATACAGATAGAGTACATTACTGTATCCGTATGTTGTGCTTTAACGCCAAAACTACTGAACCGATTAATATATTTAGTATAAAGACAGTCTAGGGCCTAGAAAGGATAGGTTACTTTTCACTCGATCACACACACAAACTGCGACTAAGAACCAGCATGCATATAAAGATTTTAGTAAGAATACCTGTACAAAAATTATGCGCTCAAAAATACAAGAAAGCGAAAAGAAAGTCATATTTTCTTAACGTACGTAGTTCTAAGACTTTACGAAACAACAGGTTTGAAAAATACACCAAGACGTTTGGCACTGAAATTCCACCCGGGTCTCCTTTATATGCTGTTCTAGGACTTTATATTTTCAGAACGAAAATAATTTACAGACTGCTTTGAAAGTGCTGTCGGAAATTCAGTTTTTGAAGTGAATTTTGAAACGACAATAATAATATGCGGTTGAAATAAAAACATAACGAATTTCCACATCGTCTTTTTAGGGTTCCGTAGCCAAATGGCAAAAAACGGAACCCTTATAGATTCGTCATGTCTGTCTGTCTGTCTGTCTGTCTGTCTGTCTGTCCGTATGTCACAGCCACTTTATTCCGAAACTATTAAGACTACACAGTTAAAACTTGGTAAGTAGATGTATTATATTGACCGCTTAACGATTCTTTTACAAAAATAAAAAAATAATAATATTCGGGGGGGCACCCCATACATGAAACAGAAACTAAAAAAATTTTTTTTTGTCATATCTATACATGTGGGGTGTCTATAGATAGGTCTTAAAAAATGGTACTGATGTTCCTAAAACCATTTTTTCTGAAAGTCAATCATTTCAGAGTAAGACACTTCCAAAGTGCTAAAATGTGTGTCCCCCCCCCCCTGTAATTTCTAAACTACCAACGTGAAAAATCTAAAAAAAATATATGTTATAGATCTTAACAAAAACTATCAACCAAAATTAGTTTGAACAAGATACAGTCAGTAGTTTTTGAGATATAGCATTTTTCAGTAACCGCAAATTATAACTTTGTTATTCATATATTTGTATGAAAAACAAAGTTATTTTTTGTTGTTGAGAAAAGTTTGTTTTTTGGCTGATTTTAGGTAATAAGTACGTTTATTTTTCATAAATAATGGAACGGAACCCTTCGTGTGCGAGTCCGACTCGCACTTGGCCGGTTTTTTCTAAAACATATAAAGAGAAATGTTTTTTCTTTATTACAAACCTAATATTTCTCTGCAATAAAATTAATGCTCATACTCAAATTACATAACCATAACCACAAAATGAACAGCAATAAACCGACTGTAAAACCAAGCCAAAGTAAATTATAAAGCCACCTTATCAAACACTATAATTATGCACCTAAATGCAAAATGCGACCTCGATAGCAGAAAGGAAACGGCAAGGACTTATTTATGCGCCATGACACAGCAATCCGATGCACTGCAGTGCAAAATAAATAGACCCAACCGAGATATGCACTACTAAATAAATCCTAGGTACCAAGAAATGCAAGGACTGCTAACCTGTATAAATTATTCATTCGAGGAAGGCATGCATCTTGCATGACGTGCTTTTGTTTATACACGTTGGGTTCCGATGTCTTGGTGTATTTGTAAGATGGCGCCGGTGAATAATTGCGGGGATTGGACGCTTGGCTGTGTTAATGGCCGCGATAAGATGGCGGCTTTTTTGTCTTTTGTGCGTTTCATTTGCTTGGAGAGCAACAAATACAACTTAAATTTAAACTTGTGAGATTTGTGTGACTGTTTCTCAGCAGTTGATCAAGTTCTTTAGTTTTCACCGTGGTTTTCACGAGATTATTTTTCGTGTTGAAATAAGAGCTAAGAATTAGAATATTTTGTATTAAAAGCGGACAACTATAAATAACGTTAATTAAGATTTTTACCATTCATAATTAAAACAAAAATAAATCATCGTAACTGTACAAAAACAGGAATACAACAGTAATTCTAAACTTAATTAAAATAGCGAACCAGGAAAGAAGGCAAAAAGGGTTTCCTGTCAAGCTTAAGCCAATTCCTTTTACCTGAACGTCGGAACTTTAATAAATTAGGGCTGAATCGTGTAAAACCGCAAGTAACCGTGACCAGTTACCCTCGGGTATAATCATGACTTCGTTGTTAAAGACTTCATTGAAATATTTTTTAGTTTGAAAACGTAGTTGTTTTTTTTGTAACTGGATCTCTTCTTACCCATTTTTTGTGGCCGTTAGTTACTTTTGACAAAAGATTTAATAAGAAATTGTGTAATTAAAACAAATTCAGAATATTCGTTTTAATCTATAAGTACCTATTTAAATTGCTAATTAAAATAAACACATTTCGTCTCATTAATATTCATCCATCAAAATGAATATTCAGTAAATATTTATTGTATCATCTCAAAGTAATTTAAAAGTTAAATAGAGCCTCTCAAAATTTCCTTTCAACTTATATAAAAATTAGACGTCTACCGGGATCCATTTCAAAATGGCACCTGTGCGTGTCAACCCATCTGTCGGACGCAACTAATTCCCATCATCTTACAGTCCGACGCCTTCGTAAGATCACCTGCCACGATACGCCTTGAAGGACCAAAGAGCCGAAAGGACCAAAGGAACAAAGTCTGATATGATACGATACCTCCGGAAAAAATCCCCGGAAAAATTCTCCCTTATCCGAAACACCGCCTTTTGTTGACTACGCTCTTATAAAGGGCTTCAGGGTGAACAAATATGTATGTATATGAGTAAAGAGTATGAGGGTAGGTACGGGGGAAGTGATTCTGTATGCTTGTGGCAATTGGGTGGAGACGATGCATAATTTTACTGTTCGTTGGTATTTCAGATCTTTTGTTCGCGGAAAGTAATGTGGGTACGCGGTTGGTTGATTTCAGCATTTGTACTCAATTTATGGGATACTGATAAATGTTTTTTTTTGGTAGATATTTTTTTACATTTAGGTACAAACCTGATACATATTTGTTTGTAAAAAAAAAATATTTAAAATGCTTTTCAGTTATATCAAGGTGCCATTATAAGCTGACTGATATTATAATTTTGCGCTCATCAAACTTTTCTTTACTGAAAAAAATGGTTGTATAATGACCAATCAAAACCGAAGAGACCTGTTGTTGCTCATATAACACTCGATCAAATTAGAAAGGGATACCCTGCATATTAACCGTAATACAATATAATATTATGTTAGATCCAATTATAGTTTCATTCCATCGCAGTTTAGTTCATGGTTATTAGGTTACGAGTGGTTCTGGTAATCACTCATTTGTGTGAAGTTTTGTGATATTATTTGCTAATGACTTGATCACTGATAATAGTTTTTTTAGATAATAGTATGTAGTGAGTATATTAGGAAGGAATGTTTATCTGTTAGGACTCATAACACTAGCTAATGAAAAGACAAAATTTGGGGCTAAACTTAATTATTTAAAACATCGCAAAATATCAGATATCTGATTTTATATTTCTTTTTTTGGTCCAAATGAATGGCCCCAAAAAAGGCTACATAAAAATCCTTAAAAGTAAGGTAACTAACTAACCTTAACTTTATAAAAGGAGCATAGATAATAAATCAATTATTAAATACTCTTTGAATCTGAATCCATTGAACTGAAGCAAATGAGGTTCTTAAAAAAAGGTTCGAACACTTTTTCGATACTTTCACAATGGCCGCCTTTTGCCTGCCAGTACATGGTCTAAGTTAGTCATTCTTTATTTAGCATTGACGTCTCGTGCCCTCGCTGTTCGTTCAAAGTTTATTTTAAGTCGCACACTTGTTGTAACTTTAGTTATTTTAACCGATTGCAACTGAATTGTACGGAATAGCTGTTTGTTGAGAACTAACATTTATTTCTGTACTAAGGACTTTTGTTACGAAAATATTCTTTCGTGGCTGTGATAATGCCTGTATAGTATATAATATCTACTTTTACATATCCACATCAACGATTTTGATTTAGATAAGTACCCAAGAAAGATATAGCAATAAAATCTTCAACAACAAGCAATAAAACCGTACATTACGAGAACAGAACGCCCAGCGCGACAAAGTGAGGTTAAGTACGAATATTGCTTTCGTCGCCAGGAAACTTCGCGAAAACATAAATAAATACTTTCCAAACTAACATTGGGGACGAGTGTAACCGATTTTGTAGAAGACACGATAAATCTTGGCCACTCCAGCTCGCAAATTCATCGCGAAATATTTTCCCGCGCGCCGCCATCTTGCCAGTTATTGGTCATAAAGTGTCCCGTGTCTATGGCATTCGTCTGAGGTAAACGGCAAAGGTTTCTCATGTTACGACCTGTGTTATTTTTTATTAGTTTGCGAGTACGATATTGTTGTTAATGGCCGTCTTGTTTTTGGTTTACTTCGTATGGATTTGACGTGAATGGAGGTTGTAATGTTTTATTGAAGCGTTTTATTGGAGCAGAAGTTTTCTTGAAGTTACCGAAGTATGTTATTTTTAAAATAATATTATTTACGTTCAGAAATGTTATCGATTGTACAAAGAATTTGATTACCACTTAGAACAAAACCTTATTTAATACTTAAGACAGTAACACAAAAGCCATTCTGCTCCTTAAGTATTGTTCAAAAACTCTCAAATCCCATCGGCATTGAAGCCTTGTACCGGGATTTGCGTAATTGCTTTGTTGATCTTGCTCGTATTTTATTAATTTTAGCTGTGTATAATTCGCCGATAAGCTTGGCTTAGGGAGATATTGAATTTTCTTGAACATTTACTTGCGAATTTCGGCCTTTGTCATGGTGAAAGGTCAAAGGGTGACGAACTGTATTGTCCGTTACTGGTTTACTTATTCAAATAGGGTTAATGCTGTAAGTGTAACTATGAACTTAATAATTGCCTAAAATCTGCATAAATATCTCCTGTCTTTTCCATTCACTTCCAAAACTTCGTGTTGGCTTAAAGCAGTAATCATCGTGCCAGCTGAATTCTCTTCGCGTTTCTCAATGTACTAATGCATTTTTCAACCTTCCCATTCACACTTTATTACCTCGAAATGCTGATGGCCCAAGAGCCAGTGGCTGCCAGACCTTCGTGATTTTATAAAAGCTGAAATTTCTCCCA
>NWSH02000517.1:1942608-1972276 GCA_002382865.2 Heliothis virescens
TGGGAGAAATTTCAGCTTTTATAAAATCACGAAGGTCTGGCAGCCACTGGCTCTTGCTCCATGAAGAAAATAGCAAGGAAACTAACACGCCTCATAATAAATTCTAAGCGGGTTATGTCTTGAGAATTGCGGTAGAGGGCGCCACCTCATACCTCCACACTCCATTCACTATTATATTATTACTCAGTATATTAAAAGACATATTTTTGTCTGTTTGTTGGCGGAATATGTATGAGGATTTTTGTAAAATATGTTTCTTTGCTCTGATATTTACGGAGTAAGCGGAAAATGTTTGGACTATTCATTATTAAAATATTCAAACGCTTTCGAGAACGAAATAAATATAAAATTAAATGAAGCGAGTAATTTCAGAGAGACATATTCATCAACAAACCCTATTTGAATATGTGAAATGCCACTCAGATGTTCCGAAATATCAAAAGTTTAAAAGCAAAGTGACTTTCAATTAAGAAAATCTACAGATCCATCACTTTAAAGCAGAAGGACTTTCAAGCTTTATTTAACATACAAAACACCCATATTACACTTTACATACAAAGAAACCTACTCTAACCCTGGATCGAGGACCCCTTTTCATTACACCAGGCCCCGAAAGTCATTAATCATATACTTACTTGAAGACTTAATTGTAAAATTTGTTCGACCTGTGCCGTGTCTGACGCTGATCTCCTCTTCAGGATATTGCGAAATAATTAATGTCACAAAATGATCTATTACTCTTACACAAATGGCTTAGGAAAATGGAATTTTTGGAAGTGTATTATAAAGGTGCTACTTTACTCCAGCTTTTGCTTATAAGTTAACTCAATTTGTATTGCGAACTGTCTCCCAAACTAACGAGCAATCGATTGGAACAATTAATTAACATTCGAATTTAATCAATGCATGCTCACTGCTGTATAGGCTGAGCGATCTATAAGTGTTAAAAGTAATTAAGTTAACAGCCTTCTTAGTGAACTTTTATTATCTATAATAAGTAATGAGTTTCGATGTCTACGTCAGTCATTCTCTCTTGCCGTCATCCGTTCAGCCAACGTTAGCTAGCTTTGAGAAAACTTTGCTATTTTTATATGAATACTTCTATTTCCATAATCAAGTATTTTAATTCAATAATAAGTAAACTATAACATAGATTTCATGTTCATCTATAGTATAGAAGGTGGAGTAAAGACAAAAAAAGTGCTTAACAGGTCTTGACCTCATAAGTGATGGAATTCCTCCTCCACCTCTTACCTTACCTTAATAGACTGCAGAGTGCTAGATTCATAGAGTGTCCTTGTAATGCTCAATTCTCCTTTATAAGTATAACTCTCGTAATATCATGTAACATTATTAAACAGACGCACGCTCTTAGGGAGCAGGTACCTTAAAATATTTTAGAGGGTACATGTAGGCTGTTTATATCGTAATACATTTAGACGGCTGCATTAATTTCACAAATGTAATTACGTTACGCATTTGAATGCCTTTACCATAATGTTCTTATATCAGCCATCTTGTATTCTCACTTGATACTTATTATAATTTAGTATTGCGCCAGTTCTTGGTTTAAATAAAGAAATGAACAGGTGGAATTTTAGACAGGCACACTTATTTATTTGTAGAACATTTTATGAGATAATAAGAAAAATAAAACAATCAAGAACAAAGGTGATTTGTTAAGAAATCTCCACCTGAAGACCGAGTTATAATAAAAGGTGTTAACGGTCAATAATTACATGTGTTTGATTTTAAAATATTCAAACATTCTACTAATAATTATTATTATATTGAAGAATTAGACCAATATTCTTAGTAGCACAATGATATTATATCTACCGTACATCCAAATATTTACGTTCACTTAATTTTCTGAAAATATATACAAATAAAAAACAAAGTTCTTATGTTATAATTTAATAAACAAGTATTCGACGAAGTATGTAATACAATTTGTTGTCTAACAAGCATGAAACAGTATAGGCTGAAATACGCAAATAAAAGTAAAACGTTTTACACAAACATAGGCGTGAGAAATGTGAAATTGAATGAATCTTGGAAACTTAGGCCTACAGGAGACGAATTACTTGGCATGTAATTGTGGCATGGGTCATTTTCTACTGAAACTTTTCTTTCTTATTGAGCTTCATACATCTTAGGTATAATAAAATTCCAAATACTAGGGAAATGGATAATTACGAATAATTTAAAAATAATTTTAACAATCGTGATATTATTCAAGTTGACTTCAAAATGGCTGACAAAATCGAACGATGTTTTATTTGAAAATACGAGAAGCTATTTTTATTAAGATGCATGAAGTGGTTTCTATAGTCTTTATTTGAAATATCAGGATTCTATGCACATAGATTTTTCAACAATACAACAGTTATTTTGTGAGAATCTAAACCAAAAAGAATAGTTCCTGTCATATTCCTCGCCTTAACAAAATAGCTTGCCCTCCTCTACGATTATAACAGCGTCATAGATAGTTATCGTTGAGACAGATTGCACCATATTAATCTTAGTTAGCTGTGAATGGGAGACGATATAAAAGAAACGCCACAAAAGACGTATCGGCGCGTTAAACTATGTTTTCTCGTGTAATTTAATGTTATTTCTGATGTGCTGTGGGTGTTATTATTAAGTGTTTTTGCTGTTAGCAGTCGTTAGAAGGCAGAAAGTCTGACAACAAGAATTAGCAAGGGGTTGCTTGGGTAAACGAGTTGAGGTAGTGAGATAGGCAGTCGCATGTAAAGTACTGGTACTTAACTGCCATTGGTTATAACTGGAAGTCGATCCTAACATAGTTAGAAAAAGGCTAGCCAGATGAGATGAGACGATTTAATGTCTCAAAAAGTGTTCTTTAATAGAAAAGTTGATGATTTTTGCATATTTCACATTTGCACCAACTCCATATACTCTACACAACGAACAACAAAAAAATCTAACATCTACCCCACACAAAGAACCAGTTATCTTTCTACTTTTATTAAAAAGCGTGTTTAGCGAGGCGTGTAAAAAAAGACACGTTGTAACGTGGTAGCNCACATTTGCACCAACTCCATATACTCTACACAACGAACAACAAAAAAATCTAACATCTACCCCACACAAAGAACCAGTTATCTTTCTACTTTTATTAAAAAGCGTGTTTAGCGAGGCGTGTAAAAAAAGACACGTTGTAACGTGGTAGCGGGCACACGGTGTCGGGAGCGGCCGTCACGTTGTGGTTGCTACTTGTCACGCTTTGGGGAACATGTCGATAGCGGGTTTGGACAAATCTATTGTTGTATTGTTAGGCTGTAAGTTTCGTTTTATTTCATATTTTTTATATTTGTCTGTTACATAATGTGTGTTTTGGGCATTGTTGAATCAATGATTAAAAAAAATATATAATTTTTGATTCTTCATTTTTTTACTTTTCACTGGGAGATAGTGAAAGGGGGGCACTTTTGGGGGTGCCGTCCTTAAACTTTTGATGTGAAAAAGTGCTAATCTAATAAGCCTACTTTCAATAAATTGTTTTGACTTTGACTTAACATGTTCTTATATNCATATTTCACATTTGCACCAACTCCATATACTCTACACAACGAACAACAAAAAAATCTAACATCTACCCCACACAAAGAACCAGTTATCTTTCTACTTTTATTAAAAAGCGTGTTTAGCGAGGCGTGTAAAAAAAGACACGTTGTAACGTGGTAGCGGGCACACGGTGTCGGGAGCGGCCGTCACGTTGTGGTTGCTACTTGTCACGCTTTGGGGAACATGTCGATAGCGGGTTTGGACAAATCTATTGTTGTATTGTTAGACTGTACCTAAGGCTCGTTTTATTTCAGATTTGTTATATTTGGCTGTTACATATGTGTGTTTTGGATATTGTTGAATCAATGATTAAAATTTTGATTCCTAATTTAAAAAAAAAAATTACTATTTAGAAATTGAAAAATAATTTGGGTTCTCTGATTAGATTATTTTTTTGCGTAGGCTGCGTCAAAATTGTAAAAACCATAAAATAATTTATAGATTTTACAAAAACAAAATATAGTATATTCTAAGCCCAAGTGAAGATTTTGAAAATATTCAGAAATAGAGATCAATTCTGTAATCAAAAAATCTTTCATTTTCCATTAAAGTTACAAAATGAGAGACTATGTAAAACTATGCGAGAGACCGTCTGAACTTAATAGGTAATTATTGTGACCTAACTTTTCACTTTAACTTCGCCGAGCGCCAATTATTTGCATTTTAATACAGACTTCGCGTAAATCTTGAAGTTGAAGCAAGAGAGCCTTAAGCTGTATTTAAAACTGAAAGCTAGACACTGGTTTATTGAAGAATCAAAAAGGCTCACTTAAAATATATTTTTAATAAATTAAACCATCGAGACAACTGTCAAATTAAATAGAGTAAATAATAATAACGTCCAGTTTTCAGATACCTATCTGACAAATGTTTTTAAACTTTCGCGATTTGTAAACATATTTTAGACAACAAATATAGTTTCATCGCAAGTAAGACCCGGTTGTTGTCTAAAATAAGCTATGTGACAGAACATTTCTACGGCACTGTCAGATTGCTATCTAGAACTTAACTGGAACCAGTGAAACGAGCCACAAGTCAAATAAATCCGACACATTGAAACCAAAGTACATTTAGACCAATTCAATTACAGTTTCTAATGGTTTGAATCGAAGTCCAACGCTACGAGAAACCGTAGTATCGTAGCGCTACGAGAAACCGTAGCATCGTAGCGCTACGAAACAAGACAATTGTAACCGTTTATGACTACGTAGTACGTGACGGTTTAATACTTTTCCTTGTAGACGATTCAGTTTGAAGTCATTAACGTAACTGTTTGTAGAAGCTCAAGCGGACTTGAGGATCATTAAGTTGTTTCTAAAGTGAAAGAAAATAGTAAGCGTTTGTCTGGTTCCTTCTGTAAGTTAGATATTATAAATAAGTCTTTGCCTTGTTTCATAAGACTTTTTTTGGATTGTCGGATTTCGCCATATTGTTAACTTTTAACAAGGAAACAGTTGATTTTAACATTCCCATAGTTTGTGCCTGTTTTAAATTTTTAGTTCTCAATTTACTTGGCAAATGATTCATATTTCCTTTCTAAACTAACCTATTCAATTTGTTTTCATTACAAAGAGCACGTTTAAGAAAAATAGTCCCATTAAGGATAATACGTGAAGAGTTCTTATATTTTCCTGTGTACATTAGATTTCATTATGGCGTTCGCTCTATACGTTGTTGATTCTACCTACTACGCCGTAGCATCGTAGCACCGTAGCTCTATAGCTACGTAGACTCGTAGCGTCGTAGCGTGGTGCTACGAATGTGCGATAATTGGCTTTTGTCTGTGTGATGTTTGTTTTTTCCTGACTCATTCTAAAGCAATGTGATGATTATTGTGAAAGGTTTTGTTGCATTTTTAGAGCTGGATTAAGGCTTTTTAATCCTACCATTCTAAATACATTAAAAGTGTTATGACATTAAAGTGAAATTTTTATTACGTTTGTTTGTTGATTTAATGCAGTTTTCGTTATTGAGATCTCTTCTTATCTATTTACTTTGATTTCAAGTTACAGCTTACAAAATCTTTGTTCAAGAAGAAACCCTCATTTTCTCAGTATAAGTTAGATTTATATCTTACAAAACAACTCCACGATTGGTTTACTCAACAAAGAATCCGAAAAACGCAGAACAATTTTGCATTTCATTGCACCTTACTTCGCACAGCAAAAACGCGTTTACCCCGCAAAATCCAATACTGACACTCAAATTGCTACGGCGTAGCGTCGTAGTACATCTGTAGCAATCCGCTACGGGCTACGTGGGCAGGTATAATCGGTACATTTTTCAGGGTTGTCAACGTTGCCTTTTAACGTTGATTAGTTTTTGTGAATGTCGGTCGAAACTGACGGCCCTGCGTGCTCCTACTATTTTGTTGATTGCGTTCGCAGAAAACGATTTCAGTTGGATTCAGTCCGCCATTGTTCTGTTTTGAGTTGTTTTCAAAGTTGCTGCTGAAACGTTTAGATTAGAACCAGTAAGTTGTTAGTTTTAACTTTCGTGAAAGTTGCATTGTGAAAGTGTTTCATTTGTCTAAAAATCTCTGTAGCAATAGATGACAAAACGTGATTCCAATATTCGCAACTTTTCAGCATCTGACGAAAAATTCTACAAAGACGGTAGCTTTTAATATAATTTATCTAATACTGTCTTCACTTTGTCTCTCATCCCAAGCTATAAAGCAACAGAGTTTCATTAAGCACACCCGTGCATTAGCTACATCAGCGCCATAGTAAAAATAATTAATTAAATCCATCCCCCATCCCCCATCCCTCGTTAGCTACACAGATGTTCTGTTTCAATTAAATGAATCCTTGACGTTTAATGATTGTTCTGACTCGTAGCGCTGACTACGTCGTAGCGGTTTTGCTACGCCGTAGTTGTTGTGATCATATGTCTAGCCTTTTCGGAAATATTTTGGGGTTGGCTTCCAGTCTAATCGAATGGTGCTAAGTTAAATGGAGTTACTGCCTGACTTCTCAACCCAGTTTCCTATACCTCTTGGTAAGACTGGTTGTCAAACTTTCTGGCTTCTGACTACCTGTAACGACCGATAAAGGTGATAAAATGATAGCTGAGATTCGCCGATTTAATGTGCCTTGCGTAACACGGAGGACGATCATTACCATGTGTGATGGTCACTACTCCACGGGCCGACCGCGTCTAGCATTGCTTAACCGTAAGATCGATCAGACAATCAGCTGTCACTGAGCCAAGAGCTCCTCCGTAATCGTCATGATGCACAAAGCAAATACTGATAGATCAATGTTTTGCTAGCATTAATTACTAATATTGGTACGTGGAATTGCAACCACGTATTAACACTACAAAATTAATATAACAAGTTAAACACCAGGTTTAATTAATCCATTTAACTGAGCAAGACTATCGTATTAAACACATATTAAACGTTGATTGGTGCGCTGCCAAACTTTCTGGAATTATTCGAAGCAGTTTGTTGAACAACTAACGATATCAACTTATACACAGAAGCTAACGACATCAAGCTAGACTGAACCGAAACTGAGTTTTACTAATTAAATTTTATTTGTACATACGCCAGGTCAACCTACCCGAACCTGTCAAATTTTACCAATCGAACATAAACCTTACACTATTGCGATAAGGTTGAAAATCAACTGAAGGAATTTGACAGATTCGAGTGGATTGACCTGTCGTTTGTACCACTAAGCTCGAGTATTGAGATTAGGGATAAGATTGCTGCATATAGCTGGTTTTGTTCGCCGAGTTAAAGTTGGTATTGCAGTCATGCAGCGATGAATAGCGAACAACGATAATCGTTTGCATGACATGTTAATGGGGGTAGAGTGGGGGGGAGGATTAAGGCAGTCATATTCGGCGGAGTTTTGGCTGTTTCCTTGAGTAAGGCTTTGTTGTTATGTCGCTATGATCCTTTATATGTTGAGTGTACAAGTATGTAAAAGTGGGAGTTTTAAACGGTTATTAGGAGTCTGCATATTATGGTTTTTGTGAAAGTTTGCGATCATGGATACGGTTTGTTTTTTAAGTCTTGCCAATTTCAAGTTTCCGAATTATTTTTTCATCTTAGGTACTACTCGTATGTTGAGCAATTTTCGGTACCAAATGGTGGTCAAATAAAATCTAAAAATATGATGTTTACGTTTTCAAGTGAGTGTGCATGTTCTAAACGCTTTCATTCGTCTTAAATTAAATGTAGTGGTTTTTATTATTATGTGAGTACCTTTTTTCTCATGAAAATATAAAACAGAGGAAAATAATAGTTTAGATACGACAAAAAAACCTACCTTACTTCATCTCTTTTTTCTGTAACAGCTTAAGTAAAAAAAGTTCAACTAAAATATTCGGCCGCAATTAATTTTTATCCCAAGTTATTGATGAATCCTTGCCTCTTAAGGCTTTTCATTCTTCTTAATGGAAGGCTCTACTCTATCGGTAATTAAATTAATTACTTTTCTTTTATGTAATAATGTTGAAGACCTATTCTACGTCTACTCACTGAACCGTGTACTATTTTTTAGGATAACCTTTTCTTTTGTGAATTTTGAGATTTAACGCTGCGTGTAATTGTTCGAAAACAGTTTGTAGTATAAATGTTATATTTAATGAGAGCGGTTGAGCTATACTTGTATATGTAAATATACATACACTGCACTCCATAGTAGCCGAGGGTCATACAAAGACAACGTGCTTGTCACTTACACACGCAACTACTGTCGTGAGATAAAATATCTTAATTCAATTTTGTGAAAAAATTCTATATTGATACAAAAATATAGACTCAATATTTTTTAGATTAGATAAAAAAATAAATATGTTCTTTTTTTTCTTATCAATTAATAAATACGCACTAAACCTTTTACCAATACCCAGACACAAACCCAATCGATGCAGTCTGACTGGCGTGCCCTTGCTCGCCGGGTAACTGGGGCAAAAATTGAGCTGGCTCCGGAGCCTCCGGTGGTTGCCATGGCAACGCCCCCTCGGCTGTTGCTTCGGCCGACGTTGTGAGTACGTATTGTGGGCGTTTCGTGTTTGAAGGTTTTTTTTTTGTTTCTGACGGTGTGGTGATTTTTAAACAATGATGGTTATAGGGATTTTTTGTGTAAAACAATCTTTTTTATATGCAAGCTGTGATGCAATCAAAAAAATATGTTCTCGGTCAGTTTCTAAGTCATCTGTGGACGTATAATTGTTTTAAATTTTGAAAATAAAACATATGTGATGTATCATAACCAAACATTGTTTATTAATGTTGATTGCACAAAGTAGTAATTTATAATAATTCCAATATGAAATTAATCTCCTTCACATAATCATCATGCAAATAATTATCACTATTGCAAACCAATACCGATAGTATGAACTTTTATATTCATCAAACTCCAACAACAACAATAATATTTAATTAATCCAAACAATCCGGCTCAAACGCCACCCGGTAACCAACGCCACCAAATTGCTAATTTATGACCCCATTCCCATATTTATTGACCTCAATTTACGACTTAATTATATTGCCCATCGATCTGAGGGTCCTAAGTTAACAAGTGACCCCCTAACCACATGTGTTGGTCATTCGTTAACTTCTGTTAATATTGAGTGTACAGACGCCAACACATCAAGTTACCCCAATCTGTCGAATTTATTCAATAGATTTTCAACCTTATCACGGTAGTGGAAAGTTGATATTCGATTGTCAAAATTTTACAGATTCGGGTAGGTTGACCAGTTTTCGGCTGTGTATGTATTTAAGTTGCGGAACTTTGAATTTTTCGTCACCATTATTTGTTTTGGCACAATTTTCTTCAGCACTTGAGAATATGCGCATTTTTTAACATTGAGTGGCTCCGATAGAATTTATGCAACGAAACCTTTTTTGAAAGCATTTTGCCGGAGTTTCGGGAGTCTTTGCGAGAGAATAGTTTTCTGAAATAGCCTTTTTCAGGGCTGAATAGATTTTCATCAGATGCTCTTGTGGGAGCAGATAAAAATACTGGTAACTTAGATAGTTCTTTAATTTTAAAATTATGTAGAGTAAAATGATACAGTGTATTTTGTTCTTATTAGTTTGATGAACTAAAGTTGGTTTCATTTTCAATCTTCTCGTTATAATAGAAAAACTAAAGTCCTCTTTCTGCTTCATAAATTACATATTTTGATATTGAATGCTTTTAATTTCAGACAGCATTAAATAAGTTTTCATCCTCCCTTCCATTCCATGTAGTCTCTCTTGTGACAGTATTTCTCCTCCCTTTATTATAACATATTTTTTCTTATTGAGTATTTTTTATCCCTCAAAACGTCATATAACATCACACTCTCATTAAAAAAAGGCAAAAAATGACCACACCTCAACACACCGTATTTTTTTCTAAACTAAATACAGGCCATTAAAAATAACCGCCGGTCCACCGGTGCGTGCGACTGTACCCGCTGTCCATTCATGTCCCCGCCCCAGTGTGCGCGATGGTACACGTGAGTGGGACAGTATATAATAATGCTATTGTACAACGTATTGATTTAATGTGGAGGCTGTTGTAATTTTGTACGTTATCTAGATAGTGGTGTAATAGAGATGGTAGATTTTATTTTGATTATGTGAAATGTGTGCGTGATAAAAATACCGAAGTAATTGTTGTCTTTTTATTTTTTTGTATACACTTCACATTGAATGAATCTACTATTATATAGAAACTTAAGTTATCTTATAATTAAAATATAATAAATTAACCCAGGTTGTCAACCTGCTTATCGGTGCACTATTTTTACCATAAAATATTTTTTTTTTTTAATTTAAAATAAGTTACAAAATCGACATATTTTTTTTCACTAATATTATATTCATACTAACAATACTACACATCACAAAATCAAAATAATTTCCAAAGCAACATTTGTCTCATGTCCATTTATTCCCTAGAGCTTAGTTCAACGAAAATCGTGGTGTCCGACGAACATCCAAAGGTCTGGCGACACAACGCCCCCCCCTTCACCCCGCGCCCCACAGCCCCCCTCTGTTTCAGCCGACGCCTACAGAGCGTGTTGCAATTATCGAGATAGCGGTCAATATGTAGAAGTGGTAGCGAGCCTGCCGTTTCAGGAACGCATGTATTTGAACTTTGAATAGGTGATTTTGGGTTATGGTGATTTTTTATTCCTTTTCGTGGTGTTTCTGAGAAAATCTACACTTACTCCATTTGAGTATTTTTTTTACTACGGCCTAAAATAATGATTCAATTGATTAAGTTATTGTTTTAATTATATTTAGATGAAATGGAGTAGATATAGGTGTAAGTTGCTGTACCATTTTGGTAGCAAAGCTTATCAAAATTACTGTTGCCAGTTGCAAAAGCACTATCCTACCCATTTAAACACATTAAATACAGCTTCACGTCCTTATATTATCAAGTACAACCAGCACAATATTTATCCATTAACCAAAGATTTTCGTTCCAAAGAACACCTTATTTTCTTTCAACAAATACCTACCGTATCCAATACGGTATCCGGGTGAAACAATAGCAACTAATCTAAAAACTATTTACAGTGGCTTCAGGTGCACTCGGGAACTAACTCGTCTCCAAGTTATTTGACAACGGGAGAACAGGGCCGGATCAGTAAATACAACTGTATTTTGTTGGGAAAATGCGTTTGTTTTGTTCGGTTTAGGTGTATAATAAGGTTACGTTTTTACGTATTGAGGTGTATTTAAAGTATCGCGTTTTCTCAATTATGTTGGGGGAATTGGGTACTACTGTTTTACATGGAATCACTGCCACTTAAACAGAATAAGGCAAAATAATGATCACATTGATTTGCCTTCAGATAGCGTAAAACAAAAGTCAATCATGTTTGCTTTGAGAATCACAACTCACGGTCTTCGTTACGGTAAAGTTTAAACCACCTAAGGCTAAGTCGTTCATTAACTTTGAGAGTAGTATTAACTAGCTCTAAAGTCATGGTGTAACAAGCTGTAATATACAAAATACTTAAAATATATTCTAAGTGTAAATTCAGTACCTTTTTTGTACCCACAATTTGTCCCACATTAACTCCGTCTCTGCGTATGCTTCAGTTAATACTGTTAGCAGTTTAGAAAGCGGCGGACGTTTTAATTAACCCTTTCTAGTCCATGTTAGCTGGGTCGAATGTACCCGACAGTGAACTCTATTGCGTGCTCTGTTGTTGATTTACTGGGACCAATATTGACGCGTTTGGGGGTTACGAGAATATTTGAATAGGTTTTAAGATTGGTTCGTTGTTGGCAGGATATAGGAGTTGAGCTAATATTCACTCTTTAGTCACATTTTCAAACAGTATATGTATTTTTTATGGTAATTACAAGTGGGTTCTAAACTCGAAAGCCTTTTGGGTGGTGTGTTTTAATTAAAACAAGTTAAGAATCCAGGAATCTTATTTCAATGAGATGAAAGCTGCAATACGAAATAAATGATTTATTTGCTATTCTCTCCCAGCAGTTTACCTAACCGACCTTTCCATTCACATTTTTCCATTACCTCGCGGAGAATAATTCAATGATAAACCGCTTTAATCCGTCAATTCGACGCCTGCCACAATAGATTAGCAATGCCTCTAGTATCGTACAATATTCTCCGATATTTCCCTTCTGTTGCCATCAGTTTTATCGTTGTTTTCTTTTATCGTGAACAGAATAAATTATCGTTGTTTTACTTCGCAAGACGTGCACTTGGTGTTGTGAATAATGGCCCCTCGACTTTGATTGACACGAAATTAATTTTGTTTCATAAATAAACTTTTGTTGGTTTCTGTACTTGATTTATATTGCTTCATTCGTTTTGTGTACGGATAAATTTATTATGTTTGAAATACTTTGTAAAAATATGTTTTGGGAAAATTAATTTACGCGGTTTTTTTATTTATTTAATTAGAACCTTTTACTATTAAATAGCAAAAAATAAAGCAACACACTTTGAAGTTACCTAGAAATGAAATTATTCCGAAAAAACTTTATTACAAAAACCGCACAAGAGCTCGAAAACCAACTTCGAAATTCGTCGAAACAGCCATACTGTATTTCAAAGCGTATAAAAGACACACATACAAACATATGTCATAGAATAAAAACATTTAAAGCAATGGATAGATATTTTTACGCGCATACATTGTCCTATAAAACGGGTTACGCGAAAAACAACTGAACTTCTAGACTTTTAAAAAAAACCGGCCAAGTGCGAGTTGGACATGATGGGTTCCGTACCCCATCCTCCTTAATATTTTTTTCATTTTTAGTATTTGGTGTTATAGCGGCAACGGACNGATTAAGTTATTGTTTTAATTATATTTAGATGAAATGGAGTAGATATAGGTGTAAGTTGCTGTACCATTTTGGTAGCAAAGCTTATCAAAATTACTGTTGCCAGTTGCAAAAGCACTATCCTACCCATTTAAACACATTAAATACAGCTTCACGTCCTTATATTATCAAGTACAACCAGCACAATATTTATCCATTAACCAAAGATTTTCGTTCCAAAGAACACCTTATTTTCTTTCAACAAATACCTACCGTATCCAATACGGTATCCGGGTGAAACAATAGCAACTAATCTAAAAACTATTTACAGTGGCTTCAGGTGCACTCGGGAACTAACTCGTCTCCAAGTTATTTGACAACGGGAGAACAGGGCCGGATCAGTAAATACAACTGTATTTTGTTGGGAAAATGCGTTTGTTTTGTTCGGTTTAGGTGTATAATAAGGTTACGTTTTTACGTATTGAGGTGTATTTAAAGTATCGCGTTTTCTCAATTATGTTGGGGGAATTGGGTACTACTGTTTTACATGGAATCACTGCCACTTAAACAGAATAAGGCAAAATAATGATCACATTGATTTGCCTTCAGATAGCGTAAAACAAAAGTCAATCATGTTTGCTTTGAGAATCACAACTCACGGTCTTCGTTACGGTAAAGTTTAAACCACCTAAGGCTAAGTCGTTCATTAACTTTGAGAGTAGTATTAACTAGCTCTAAAGTCATGGTGTAACAAGCTGTAATATACAAAATACTTAAAATATATTCTAAGTGTAAATTCAGTACCTTTTTTGTACCCACAATTTGTCCCACATTAACTCCGTCTCTGCGTATGCTTCAGTTAATACTGTTAGCAGTTTAGAAAGCGGCGGACGTTTTAATTAACCCTTTCTAGTCCATGTTAGCTGGGTCGAATGTACCCGACAGTGAACTCTATTGCGTGCTCTGTTGTTGATTTACTGGGACCAATATTGACGCGTTTGGGGGTTACGAGAATATTTGAATAGGTTTTAAGATTGGTTCGTTGTTGGCAGGATATAGGAGTTGAGCTAATATTCACTCTTTAGTCACATTTTCAAACAGTATATGTATTTTTTATGGTAATTACAAGTGGGTTCTAAACTCGAAAGCCTTTTGGGTGGTGTGTTTTAATTAAAACAAGTTAAGAATCCAGGAATCTTATTTCAATGAGATGAAAGCTGCAATACGAAATAAATGATTTATTTGCTATTCTCTCCCAGCAGTTTACCTAACCGACCTTTCCATTCACATTTTTCCATTACCTCGCGGAGAATAATTCAATGATAAACCGCTTTAATCCGTCAATTCGACGCCTGCCACAATAGATTAGCAATGCCTCTAGTATCGTACAATATTCTCCGATATTTCCCTTCTGTTGCCATCAGTTTTATCGTTGTTTTCTTTTATCGTGAACAGAATAAATTATCGTTGTTTTACTTCGCAAGACGTGCACTTGGTGTTGTGAATAATGGCCCCTCGACTTTGATTGACACGAAATTAATTTTGTTTCATAAATAAACTTTTGTTGGTTTCTGTACTTGATTTATATTGCTTCATTCGTTTTGTGTACGGATAAATTTATTATGTTTGAAATACTTTGTAAAAATATGTTTTGGGAAAATTAATTTACGCGGTTTTTTTATTTATTTAATTAGAACCTTTTACTATTAAATAGCAAAAAATAAAGCAACACACTTTGAAGTTACCTAGAAATGAAATTATTCCGAAAAAACTTTATTACAAAAACCGCACAAGAGCTCGAAAACCAACTTCGAAATTCGTCGAAACAGCCATACTGTATTTCAAAGCGTATAAAAGACACACATACAAACATATGTCATAGAATAAAAACATTTAAAGCAATGGATAGATATTTTTACGCGCATACATTGTCCTATAAAACGGGTTACGCGAAAAACAACTGAACTTCTAGACTTTTAAAAAAAACCGGCCAAGTGCGAGTTGGACATGATGGGTTCCGTACCCCATCCTCCTTAATATTTTTTTCATTTTTAGTATTTGGTGTTATAGCGGCAACGGACATACATCATTTGTGAAAATTTCAGCTTTCTAGCTATCATGGTTAGTGAGATACAGCCCGGAGACAGACAGACAACGAAGTCTTAGTAATAGGGTCCCGTTTTACCCTTTGGGTACGGAACCCTAAAAACCATACAGAAAGTATGTTTTAAGTTGTTCAAATAGTAAACAAAGATATAAATTGTATGTTTTAAGCGTTTTCCTTGACATTAAACATAGTTTTATTGCGTTTCAGTGATGTAGTACGTGATTTTCTGTGGTTTATTGAAATCAAAGTCTACTTTAGTATGATCGGATGCAGTTGAAATGTAGTTAGATACGCATTTTATGGTATAGATTTTTTGACACAGAATTTATGATCATACATCTACATTGTTGTCTACATAGTTCCATAATGAATATGTACTGTGAAAATACCAAAAATATGCACTAAAAAGAGGCGAAATATACTCGTAATATGCACTTTTATGATAGTTTTACTGAGTAAATTCACAATTATTTTTTCAACTTGCAAAAGATATTTGGCTTGGCTTTTACCACTTTCTGTGAGTTTTAATAAATACCCCGTCCTGTAAGACATGAAAAAAAAGTAAAAATATAGATTTATCAATGTGAAAAAAGGGGATTTCAACTATATATAAATTAATACCCTGTTTACGCACCTGATAGTATATGAACAAATTAAATAACTCCCATCAATCAAAATATTAAACTGTTAGAACCAAAACAGAACTACCAACTGCATACAAAACAAAAACAATGTCGATAAAGCGAAAACAGCGAAAACGCGTTTAAAAGTGTTTAAATTAATCCATAGTACATTAATAACAGCGCTTGAAGCGGAATGGTGCAGCGATGCAGCGCCACAGCGGTAGATTAGCGGCCTGATGCAAGTTTATTGCTCCTAATGTAAGCAATAGCGAGTAAGCTTCAACTTATTGTGGTTTGAAGATGGTGCGCTTTTTCGTGTATTTTTGCCTCAAATTCTAAGCTTTTGGGAAACATTTCGGTTTATTTATATACTCCTTTCCAAAGTTTGAAGCTTATACTTTTGCATGAAGAAATTGACTTGTGGTCATTAAAAGGACGGTAATTTTTTTTTTTATTCAAAACATAACAATTCTTGGCACTCGGATAAAAAAAAGGTGTCTTAAATTAACATCATCCGTTTTTGCATCTGGGCATAATCTCAGATCTTCCACTTAAAAGACTTGAAACCAACATATAAAGACATTGATTTCCCCTTGTTACTTTAAATACGTGTCTAAAACACCCACTACACACAATTTGCAGACATTCCAAAAGCTGTTTTATACGTAGAAAAACATCGCTTATTTCAGACAATGCAGCCGACAGCCGCGAGCTCCAGTCGACATGCCGTGACTTATCGAAGTCGCGCCAGATTGCCTCGAAAGCCTCGCTTTTAGTGCGTTATTTGCTTAAAGGCTTCGGCTCCGTGGCTAGTTTTCAAATCCTGTTTATGCCATTTTGAAATGTGAATACTAGTTGGGTGTTAGTGTTTGGCTCCTGTTTTCAAAGCGCGGGCGATATGCCAGTTTAATTTTGACTATATTTTTTTAATTTGCGAAAAGTGGGGTATATGAAAATTGTTTCATATAGGGTTACCTGTAAATGCTTTATTATATATCTCTATATCCATAAGTTTAATCAAACAAACAAAAAAAAGCAATGTCCAAAGTTTGGAACAGTGGTTATATTATTGTGATTGAACTATTAAGAATAAAATTTCTTTGGGAAAATTATTTGTAATCATGAGAACAATCACCCACTGAATACTTAGTAAAAATCATTTATTGTAAAATTTAAAAGTCACCCAAATACTTATTTCTATAGTTACATACAAAAATCCTTTCACTTTGACTTCATTCGATAATAAGTCAACTTTCCAGTTCAAAGAGTGACAAAGGGTCACTTTGAACAGACTTCATGTGAACTTGAGTATCTAAGAGTATCCACAAGTGGGGATGAGAGACAACGAAGCTAAAGGCTATAGCCCTCGTGGGCAGAGTGCCAGCCACTCACAGTATCAGTACCAGGATTGAGAGACTGAATTAGTCTTCGATTCCAGGTGAAATAGCCTGTTTAGACCGCCTCTGATCATATTATGTGAATGTTTTATGTTGATTGTGGCTGAAAATGCTGGTAAAAATTTACGTCAGCTTAAATAAAACTTAAATTATAGCATTATCAGCAAAAGTAAAATGATTTAATTGGTCTAATAAAGTTTTGTGTATATCAAGGACTACTCTGTGCTACTGCTATTTTTATTCTTTTACTTACTTCAACCCGCGGTTTCATCCCAAGGGAACTACTTCCCGCCCATGAATAAAAAGTAGCTTATGTGTTATTCTGACATAGCTAATAGCTACATATATTACTAAGTGTCATCAAAATCCATTCAGCAGTTTTAGCGAGAAAGAGTAATAAATATACATTAGCATCTATAATGTTAGGAGGATTCCGTCACTGCCGTTATAGTTTTTACGACACTTCCGATGTGAAATACACAGAATAAACTAAAGGAAAATTATACACTCAACTCCCGAATTACCTAAAGTTCATGACAACTATTCACAACACAACATGGCGCCCATTCACGTGCTTCAACAGACGTCTTATTACTGTCTTCAAAATTTCAAGTAATTCCAAGGGTCACGTGTACAAATAAATTGCTTAGACAATGTCTTTGTTTCACAAGGGATTGGATTACGATTGCCAGCCCCGGTTTCTGGTTACAGCTTTAACTAACTAGCTATGTAACATGATTATTTGTGAAGTACCTAATGACTTTCGCGCCAAGTGATGTTTGACAGGTGGCCATCTTGGTTTTTAGAGTGTGTCAACAATGAGGTTGAATATCAGGGGGAAGGTGGAAAAATGGCGAGCATTTTTTTACAAAAAAAAATCCTGTGCCCTACATTACTAAAAACAAAACAAAACAAGAACTACCATATAAATTGAAACGTGGCAGCCCCATTTCCATCTCACAGGTTTATTAACATAACCGTTTGTAACTCATATTTATGAAATAATTTAAAATTTCGCTTCGAAACCTGACATTTATATTGGCCCAAGTGTACTTAGTGCCACTCCGTCAGTTGGCAACCCCGACAAACTTGGCAATTGAATAATAAAACGCGTAATACAATATACGACGGAGCGTAAAAAGTGAATTCGGAGCTACGTAAGTGCGTACACAAATGTATAAAATAAGATCGATTTTGCCAAATGTTGGGTGGTTCATTTAAATTGGGCTGGGTTTATTTTTAACTTTGAAAATATAAGTATCATATACTTCATCTTATTTAATTGTAGTGACAGGTTTTAGGTAATGATATGATACACAAAAATTCTTAAAAACATATTTGATATTTTTTGCTTTCTTCAGCAAGAATATGCTTTAGATGAAAGACGAGTTACTACTTAGAGTAATGTGTAGGCTAACAGAACGACGAGGCACAGATTTTCAACAATAAAAAGCAAGTTTATCACTAAAATCTTTACAACGTATTAATTCCTCTCCAATCGCTGATCTCCTCATTAAAAACCGCTCACAAAATCCAAAAGGCAGTAAGAGCCAACATGGTTGTCATTTCGGCCATAATTCAGCAACTATTCATTCAATATGGCCGAGGTAACCCGCGGAGACTTTACGAGGTGAACGATAATACCTTGAATGGATTATGTGACGTCACTGTGCAAGATGGCGCCCAGAAAATACACTTGGACTGTGGAGTGAACTGGGGAATTATGTTTCGTGGAGCGTGTTAGGGAGCGAAGTATGTTAGGCTGTTTTGGGAGTTTTTTTTTGTGATTCTTTAATCACAAAAAAAAACTTTTTGTTTGTTGAATTGTTATTCTGTCAAAATAAAAATATGACAATGCTAAACATATAGCAATTAAAAAATATTTTTACATAGTCGACTGCTGTGCACAAGGTCTCGGGTTTGATTCCAGGGTCGGGACAAATTCGTCTAAGGGTTTTAGGAACTTCACAATGTAGTCGGAAGTCTGGAAGTTGCACCGTGCATCGGAGAGCACGCTAACGTCGGTCCTACGCCTGATCATTTTGTTCATGTCGGATTGCCGTCCCATCGGGCTATGAAAGTGTNTGCCATTTTGAAATGTGAATACTAGTTGGGTGTTAGTGTTTGGCTCCTGTTTTCAAAGCGCGGGCGATATGCCAGTTTAATTTTGACTATATTTTTTTAATTTGCGAAAAGTGGGGTATATGAAAATTGTTTCATATAGGGTTACCTGTAAATGCTTTATTATATATCTCTATATCCATAAGTTTAATCAAACAAACAAAAAAAAGCAATGTCCAAAGTTTGGAACAGTGGTTATATTATTGTGATTGAACTATTAAGAATAAAATTTCTTTGGGAAAATTATTTGTAATCATGAGAACAATCACCCACTGAATACTTAGTAAAAATCATTTATTGTAAAATTTAAAAGTCACCCAAATACTTATTTCTATAGTTACATACAAAAATCCTTTCACTTTGACTTCATTCGATAATAAGTCAACTTTCCAGTTCAAAGAGTGACAAAGGGTCACTTTGAACAGACTTCATGTGAACTTGAGTATCTAAGAGTATCCACAAGTGGGGATGAGAGACAACGAAGCTAAAGGCTATAGCCCTCGTGGGCAGAGTGCCAGCCACTCACAGTATCAGTACCAGGATTGAGAGACTGAATTAGTCTTCGATTCCAGGTGAAATAGCCTGTTTAGACCGCCTCTGATCATATTATGTGAATGTTTTATGTTGATTGTGGCTGAAAATGCTGGTAAAAATTTACGTCAGCTTAAATAAAACTTAAATTATAGCATTATCAGCAAAAGTAAAATGATTTAATTGGTCTAATAAAGTTTTGTGTATATCAAGGACTACTCTGTGCTACTGCTATTTTTATTCTTTTACTTACTTCAACCCGCGGTTTCATCCCAAGGGAACTACTTCCCGCCCATGAATAAAAAGTAGCTTATGTGTTATTCTGACATAGCTAATAGCTACATATATTACTAAGTGTCATCAAAATCCATTCAGCAGTTTTAGCGAGAAAGAGTAATAAATATACATTAGCATCTATAATGTTAGGAGGATTCCGTCACTGCCGTTATAGTTTTTACGACACTTCCGATGTGAAATACACAGAATAAACTAAAGGAAAATTATACACTCAACTCCCGAATTACCTAAAGTTCATGACAACTATTCACAACACAACATGGCGCCCATTCACGTGCTTCAACAGACGTCTTATTACTGTCTTCAAAATTTCAAGTAATTCCAAGGGTCACGTGTACAAATAAATTGCTTAGACAATGTCTTTGTTTCACAAGGGATTGGATTACGATTGCCAGCCCCGGTTTCTGGTTACAGCTTTAACTAACTAGCTATGTAACATGATTATTTGTGAAGTACCTAATGACTTTCGCGCCAAGTGATGTTTGACAGGTGGCCATCTTGGTTTTTAGAGTGTGTCAACAATGAGGTTGAATATCAGGGGGAAGGTGGAAAAATGGCGAGCATTTTTTTACAAAAAAAAATCCTGTGCCCTACATTACTAAAAACAAAACAAAACAAGAACTACCATATAAATTGAAACGTGGCAGCCCCATTTCCATCTCACAGGTTTATTAACATAACCGTTTGTAACTCATATTTATGAAATAATTTAAAATTTCGCTTCGAAACCTGACATTTATATTGGCCCAAGTGTACTTAGTGCCACTCCGTCAGTTGGCAACCCCGACAAACTTGGCAATTGAATAATAAAACGCGTAATACAATATACGACGGAGCGTAAAAAGTGAATTCGGAGCTACGTAAGTGCGTACACAAATGTATAAAATAAGATCGATTTTGCCAAATGTTGGGTGGTTCATTTAAATTGGGCTGGGTTTATTTTTAACTTTGAAAATATAAGTATCATATACTTCATCTTATTTAATTGTAGTGACAGGTTTTAGGTAATGATATGATACACAAAAATTCTTAAAAACATATTTGATATTTTTTGCTTTCTTCAGCAAGAATATGCTTTAGATGAAAGACGAGTTACTACTTAGAGTAATGTGTAGGCTAACAGAACGACGAGGCACAGATTTTCAACAATAAAAAGCAAGTTTATCACTAAAATCTTTACAACGTATTAATTCCTCTCCAATCGCTGATCTCCTCATTAAAAACCGCTCACAAAATCCAAAAGGCAGTAAGAGCCAACATGGTTGTCATTTCGGCCATAATTCAGCAACTATTCATTCAATATGGCCGAGGTAACCCGCGGAGACTTTACGAGGTGAACGATAATACCTTGAATGGATTATGTGACGTCACTGTGCAAGATGGCGCCCAGAAAATACACTTGGACTGTGGAGTGAACTGGGGAATTATGTTTCGTGGAGCGTGTTAGGGAGCGAAGTATGTTAGGCTGTTTTGGGAGTTTTTTTTTGTGATTCTTTAATCACAAAAAAAAACTTTTTGTTTGTTGAATTGTTATTCTGTCAAAATAAAAATATGACAATGCTAAACATATAGCAATTAAAAAATATTTTTACATAGTCGACTGCTGTGCACAAGGTCTCGGGTTTGATTCCAGGGTCGGGACAAATTCGTCTAAGGGTTTTAGGAACTTCACAATGTAGTCGGAAGTCTGGAAGTTGCACCGTGCATCGGAGAGCACGCTAACGTCGGTCCTACGCCTGATCATTTTGTTCATGTCGGATTGCCGTCCCATCGGGCTATGAAAGTGTGGGAATCGGGAGTGCACCTGTATCTGCGCAAATGCTTGTGCACTATAATATGTCCTGCACAGCTGGCTGATCTCTTTACAAGAGAACAGCAGCCGTGGCCGACAATTGGCTAGGACGCCATTACACGCCACACGTTGTTACGTTGATGTTGACGATAAATCCCAGAAGGAAAAAATCTACTTTGCTTAATGGACCTTTTTATATATCTGCCTTGTGGAAAATCCCAAACCGCACGTTGAGTATCAGATAGACAGATTTAAGCTAGTTACGACGTAATTTGAAACTGTGAGAGGGGATTTTTGTTACCAACGACAGTACGGAGCCTTAGAGATTAACTTACCATAGTCTAAATGAGGCTAGCACCTGCCTTTTCAAAGAGAATTTATCTTCATTTTAAATGTATTTTGAATTCTCTGGAACGAGGTAGCTTAATAATGAGAAAAGTGAAGTAAAGAAATCTGGTCATCTATATCTCAATCATACTAGATTTTTGGTAAATTGCATTATTAGTTTATTTAATATTAGCTTCTGCCCGCGACTTCGTATGGATCCTGTTGCTTATGCCATCGACAAAACGTATCAAAATCAGAGACCTGGAACGCTACGTTTATTTTATACTAGCTGTTCCCCGCGGTTCCGCCTGCATTCTAAGAGAGTTACTCGCATCTGGATAAAAAGTAGTAGTATATAGGCATTAGGCATATACCTTCTTAAGCTCTAGAATATTAGTCTGCGTATCAAATATTTGAATCGGTTCATTATGGGGTCCCATAATTATGTGCCTTATCACTCGATCTTCGGCTTGCTGGATCTCCTTTCAGCCTCACTCCATCTTAAAATTCTAAAGTGTCGTAATACTCGTAATACATCTCCCTAAGATAATATATCCAGTACTAAACGTAGTAGGACAGTCTAACTACGAGCCTGCTAAGCTCACCCCTATAATAGTTTAAGTCAAGCAACCCGTTAGAGTTGTAATCACCAACCTACATACCCAGTTAGTTACACATATTACACGGAATAATTTACAGCCGGGATTTACATACAATACGCAAGATTTACGAGTTTTGTATCTATTTCTTACACGTTGGATTTATGTGCTTTTGTTAGGCTTAAGATTTAATGTTAAGTGCTTTGAAAACTGTATTGTGAAAGTTCTTTGTTTCGTGGTAGAAAAAGTGTATGAGCATAAGAAAATATGCTTGGTATTAATTTTCATTCATATTACTATAAAAGAAAATCTCCTTAGGATAAAATCGTGACGGACTCCTTAAGGTTCTTTGTAAAGCAAAAAAAAATATGTATTCTCATGGGCCATGTTTCAATTGTATGCGACACAGTCTAATCGTGGGCACAATTAACAAACACAAAGGAATCACAAGAGAGTAGGCTACAAGTTGGTTTATTAATGAATGAACGAAACTAAACGAATTCCTATTGATAAATACAAAGGCCAGTGAAAACGAACAACGTATAAACTGGTCAAGAAACTATTAGACCATACTGAAATCCTCACGGGACCTAAAGATACCAAAGAAAAATAAATTACCTGATTTCGCGCGCAACTGAGCACTTACATCCATCCTTTTCTAACATACTAATCCGGGCGTACGAGCGCGTTATACTTGTCACACTCTAGCTTTCATACATCACGTATAAGAGCATTGTAAGCCCCTAAAATGAGTGTTTATTGCTGATCCTTCGAGCCGGACTCTTGTGGGTTCCCTCTGTATTGCGAAAATGACCTTTATGTCTTTGAAGTTAAGGTTGCTTTGTGGTTTTAAAAGGTTCAGGTGCGTGGACAGGCTTATCCAGTCGTTACTCTCCGGCAGATGTACGTAGTACTAGGACGCTGAACTATGGGGATTTGTCCAATTTGTTGTGAAAAATTATGGTCTCTGTTGCTCTTAATTCTTTTCGTCTCGTAAGTTATTGGGTGCTTCTGTTTCAAAGATTAGTTGCCCTATTCACTTACTGAGGAAGGCTAGATGGATTTCTGAAGTCAATGGCTTTTGAGAAAATTCTCCTTTTTTCTTTGCGACTTTTATCCTCCATGCAGGATTTATTATAATGAATTTTCCGCAACGTTCTGCAGTTTCGTTTTATCTTTTGTTCCGATCTTTACCAAGATAAAGGATTATTTTCTTTTTATAAATAAATTCCTTTTTATCCTTTTCTGTATGAGTGTATCGTGGTATATTGATCGGAAATAATAAGTTGCTGTAGGATTGTGATACAAGTGTTGTGGGGACTATCGAAGTATTCTTTGATGAATATTTATTTGAAGAGACATGTCCTGAATATATTTTCGATAGATCTTCATAAACATGTTTATATTCCAGTTACTTGAATATTCGGCTGTCTGGGCTCAGGCTTCATATTCTTTCCAGGACGGAAGATGAACGAAAATGTGTTTTTTCACAAAGAACTTAAGGTTTAAATTGCGGTTTACACACACCTCAGCTATCACCAATAAATACTTACTTTAGATGTTATAAAATTAAATACGTGTATTTTTTCATTTCCATTTCATGCTTCTTCAAACTGCTTAAAAATATTATTTTTTCCAATATCCTAATGGTTTTTTTTGCAGTCCAAAATTCGTTTGTTCCTACTCGATAATAACCAAGTTCTATTTCTCTACTTCCATTACCTTCCACCATCCTTTTTATAATCCTTCTTTAAACATTTCTTAACCCATAATTTTTCTTCTCCCACATTCCCCATCACACACCTTACTTGGTACCATTATTATAACAATAACTTCTACCAACAGTATCGGAGCAAGGTCCTCACGAGAAGAGACTCCTGAACGCGTTGCTGGCGAACTACAACACCCTGGAGCGACCGGTGGCCAACGAGAGCGAACCGCTAGAGGTCAGGTTCGGCTTGACCTTGCAGCAAATCATTGACGTGGTGAGTGAATTCTTGATACGAGGGTTTTGTGTTGTGTTGAGGAGGTTCGAAAAACTGGGTTTTATATGGAGAGGAACACTCCTGGTAGACTAATTCACAAGCTTTAGATAGGCTATTCGTAGGTTAAAGGATAAAGGTTGATGACACCACCAGCATGTGAGATATGCAGTAGGGACCACTTAAACCGATTAGGTTATTTAAGTTGAAGCATAAGTCATGTTTACACTTGAGTATGGGAGTTGATGTTTTGATAAATCTGTGATTTTAAAACCAAATACTGTAGTGGCGTTGGTTACATTGATCTCTAACTGACTGATGACGAAGAATTTATTCTTTATCTACTTGTTTACACAAAAGGTAGAAAAATCATATTCTCATCACTCACATTAACATGTGAGTAAACAGCTCCGCACATCATATTTCCAGCAAAAAAATCACAAAGTACGACAGTTTTATCTCCATTCAACAAAAATAAATGGGTAGTTTCATTCATAATTTTAATATAAGGACCGGGTGATTCGCTTGAGCGATCTCGCCATAATAATTTCTTGTATAAAACCGCTATTTCTCTTTGAAATAGCACTTTTATACGGGATTAAAGTGCTAAAGGGATTGTGGCCGTTTGACGTCTGACAGTTTGCGGTGACCGTGTCACCAATTGACGGCTTTGGGCGACCAGTTTTTTTTTATAATAGTGTAAGGCTTTTCTGAATAACATTTTATATTAAAGGCGTTTTTTGGGGCGGAGCGTTCTTGAAATTCATTATAGAATGGACGCATAGTATTTTATGAAATCCAGTTTTCAAGTGATCATTTTTGGAAATCGGTAATTTGTCGTGGATTTAATTATGTAACGGTACCAAAAATACACGATATGAATTCTCTTTTCTTATTCAGATACATAATACCTTATAGGGCGTGTGGTCAGTATAAGACTTTCAAGGTCACGAATCTTAACTTACAAAACCGCAGTTTGTTTAGGCGTAATCTAAGCTTTGTTTAAGTTACCTATATAAGTAAAACTAAGCTAGAAACTTAACCAGTGGCCAAACCTCAACACAACAGAAGACCATGTAATCGATGTGATTAATAATGCTTAATTATAGATAAATTAATAATATTTTTAGTCGGAAATTCCGTCGTTTTTCCTTTTTTTTGATATTATGTTAAACATCAAATTGTTACTATTAATCAGAGAAATATTCCAGTAAATAACAAAGCAGGTGGTGATTTTGCTTTCCGGGAACACAATTTGGATAAATTGACGTTGTTTGTGTACAGACGACAGCAGGTCAACCTATCCAAATCTGTAAAATTTTACCATTCGAACATTAACCTTCCGCCATTGTGATAAGGTTGAAAATCTATTGCAGAATTTTGACAGATTATGGTAACTTGATGTGCTGTCGTCTGTACAAACTTTTGGGAAGCATAATATTATAATACATTTGCAAATTTTTGATAAATATATATTCCATTGTTAGAATTTACTGAATTACAAACGGATGGAATATCATACTGCTTTCGTGATGAGGGTGAATTTAGACATTTTGAATTTACTCTCGAGTTACGAATTTATACTCGAATGACAATTATTAAGCAATGCTTACGTTACAACATTCTTGCGCTTAATTTTAACACCCTTTTCTTAGAGCAACATTCAAACATTTATATAATTTGTGACAAAAGCAAATCAGAACCTATTTGCCTATTTATACACGGTAAAATTAAACTGAAAAACTTTTCCTAGGCCGATATTCCATAGGCCGATTATGTTCCTTGGGAAAAATTGTTTGATGAGTACTTTCATCTCCTTAAGGGATTAAAACGAATGAAATTTTACCGTGTAATTATATACACGGTAAAATTGACAAACGGCCGATGTCTATAAGCAATCTATGCGTACTTTTGCGATGAAAGATAAAAATTTGACATAGTAATTTGTTTGGTGATAATGTCAAAATTTTATCTCTAATCAACGGATAGATAGGTAATAGGAATTCAGCGTAAGTTTATTGACCTTTTATATGACGTCATAAGCTAATGTCGAATTATTAATGAAAGCTCTATATAATTGGATACTTGTTTGCGGTCAATTTATGAAGCCTTCTACTAATGACTAGAATAACACTATTAATGTGGGAAAACAATTAAATTTTAAGCTAAGTTCATAATTATAATGGTCCTTCAAATTCGTTGGTGGTATTAGGGTATATTCATAGTAGTTACAATAACTTTAATATCTATGACGGGTCAAATATCTAGATTTTTAGTCTGTTTATATATTCCACAAGTTGTTTCATGAGGTTACAATTTTGGTCTCCTACATTGCTGTTCTTGTTGATTTGTGGAGTAAAAAATATATTTTAGTACATTGCATGTACGAACTATTTTTACTTCAGACAGTAAACATCTTGATAGAATACAAAACATGCCAATAAGCGCGTAGTTTTTCAAAATAATATCAGTACTGATTTAAATTTGTGTCATTTTACCTCCTCGTATTTATCTACATACGCATCAGCATTATAAATATTTTTTTTCGACATAAATGCGACAACATTCGATATAAATGTATTTTCTGAAAACAAAAAAAATATAATTATATCCAAATATTTCCCTAATTAGCAGAAAAATATACACCTGAAATACTAGGCCAATTCTATATAATTAAAAAAAAGTATTTTTATTTAGTTTTACAACCTAACTTTTGATCTTTTTTTAAGTTTCGAACATCAAAGCTGGCAATTCCGCTGTTAACTTTTTAGCTTTCGAATGGGATTTTTAAAAAGAGAATACGTAAAGAAAAAAATACGCCAGCTTTTTTGCACGTGTACCTGTTTTTTACATACTTGTGAATAGTTAAAAAAAATATGTATAGGTTATAATTTGCAAAGGTGAAAATATAATGATTACATAGTGTGTGTCTGGTTTTCGGATATATTGCTTTAAATGAAAGTATATGTTTCATACATATTTAGTAATTTTGGGGCTTAGGATATAATATTTCGCAAGATAAGGTTTTTTAATATAAATAGTAAAAATACTTAGACAGAATAATTGCATGCCTTACTAACGTATAAAAACATTTATGAAAGTACAAACAAAAATAGTGGAGAACCTCCTCCTTTTTGAGGAGTCGGTTGAAAACTGAAAGTATGACTGATGCGATTAAGAAGAATTTCTCAAATAACATGGATGATTATCTGGTACTCTATACTCAAATATTATCTTTGTAACTATACAGTAATAAATCTCAGACATTTATCACATGTTATAAACAGTTATACTGATATACATATATGAAGACAAAGGTTTTAGACTTTACCCAAGTTTTAGTGTTATCAGAAACCTATAATAACTTCTGTTGTTCTGAGTAACTTAGCTAACGCACGGTTCATTAACCCCTTACTTAATAACAAGATTAGGTATACAAGTAACACTAATAATGTTTATTTGTTTTATTATGGAGCTGTTTTGTTAAGTGCCTCGATATACTTGATACATTATCTAGTTTCTATGCTGTTAGAGTGTAAGGGGGCTATTACATATCGTTTAAAAATCTGGTCACGTATGTGGGCAGTTGATTCTCTATAGAAGACTAAAATATGATGGGAGATGGGACACAGTCGGAATTTCGAAATTATTTGTACAGACAACAGCACATCAAGTTACCACAATCTGTCAAATTTCTGCAATAGACTTTCAACCTTATCGCAATGGAGGTAGGTTAATGTTTGATGGGTAAAATTTGACAGATTCGTATACGTTGACCTGCTGTTGTCTGTACTTTGTACAGAAGACAGCAGGTCAACCTTGATGTGCTGTCATCTGTACCTACAGAGGAAATTAAACGTCACCCTGACAGTGACAGTGCAAGTCTGGGTATAATAGGGTAGATGGTATTGTAAGGAGATAGGTGTGTTCTTGGAGATACGTAGGTATATATAAACTATCACTAAAATATTAGAAAGATTTCTGTGAGTATTAAAGGCAAACGGAGTTAAAAAAAAACGTTTTTGATTAATAATGGCATGAAAATAGGTTGTTATAGTTGAAAAGAGATCCATTGCTAAACAAAGGCCTACCCTAAGCTGGAGGGATTTGCCCATTAGCGAAGTGTGGGATATTTCTAGCTTCGGTAAAATGGGTACCTTGTATTTAAATACCTTGTAATAATTTAAAAACAGCCTCCTTATAATTTGATACAAATTCCCTAAAAGGCACACAAAGACCAATATTACATGACAGTGCCAACCCGCCATTATTATCAAAAAATGTATAAACCACACTCCAAACTTCATTCCTTCAAATTCCATTTTCAAACTTTTGTAAAAAAGCGCAAACAGCGCTGCAAGATAGGACAAAAGCGTAAAGCGCCCACGGCATATACTTGTATTGAAGCGTTCTTTGCAACAGTCCTTGTCGCTTTAAGTGCTGTATTGAATAATTCTGCTCGCACACATATTGAAGTATTGCGGCCTCACTGAGAATTCTACAGTTCTACGCGTATGACGTTTGTTGGAAACAAATGTGTAGAAAAAGTATGTGTAGAATTCAAACATATGAGTTAAAATTTTAGTATTTCTCAGTGGGGTTTGAAAGAGGATTATTTATCTTATGAAGTGATAGATGGACTGTGTGAAGGACGATATGAATGTAACGTCACATGTGATGACGTCGATAAAATTGGGATAAGGGCAGGACGATTATGATGAATAGCACGCTCATACTTTGTCACATGTTTAGGTAACTCGCCCCAAATCAACGGTGATTTGGGGCGAGTTTGTTGCCATAAATGGTCCAGATTTCAATACGGTAAAGTCTTTACTGAATAATTACAACACTACTCCATAGGCTAGGATATATTGGTTTAATTATGTATTCATCTGCCTAGCCTTTTCCCAACTATTTTTGGGGTCGGCTTCCAGTCTAACCGGTTGCAGCTGAGAACCAATGTTTTACATGGAGCGACTGCCTGTCTGACCTCCACAACCCGGTTACACGGGCAACCCGATACTCCT
>NWSH02000517.1:1975091-2000975 GCA_002382865.2 Heliothis virescens
ATAATTAATAATACATAATTAAACTCGTGGCTAAGTCAAAGCCGCGCGGATCGATCGATCATAAGGTTAAGCAACAGCTTGGCGCGGGTCGGTCGTGGATGGGTGACCATCTTTCATAACGATTCTTCCGTGTTCGGAAGGCACGATAAACAGTGGGTCCCGGCTGTCATTGACATCTTTGGCAGTCGTTTACGGGTAGTCAGAAGCCAGAAAGTCTGACAACCAGTCTTACCAAGGGGTGCCAGAAAAGATGGTCACCCATCCACGGACCGACCGCGCCAAGCGTTGCTTAACCTTATGATCGATCGATCCGCGCGGCTTTGACTTAGCCACGAGTTTAATTATGTATTATTTAATTATTATAATGTCGTCGTCTACCTGCGTTGATCAATCGTTTTTTCAATTATGTTAGAAGCCTTTGGAGTAGTTCGTGAAAATTCAGACACAAGGGCTTGTTAAGTAACATGTTATCTAGTGGGCTGCGTGTTAGCACACTCGATGACATGAAAAAGACATCATTTCCTTTGTAAATATTACAAGCAAAGTATTTATGGACACTCTCAGTACTATGCAGACTATTCAGACGTGGTTACGAAGGACTGTCGAGTTGATGGAACATAAAATTCAGCTGTCGCATCAAGTTCTAAACTTTTATGTTATAAAGTATTAAGATGTTCGTGTTATGAACGTTTTGGAAGAAAGCGGTTAAATTATGCCTTGGATAAGCAACATTTTTATCTGGTTCCGGTTTTATGGGTTTATCAATATGCACACTGAATGAAATTATTGTTTTAGGTTTTTATTTAATTTCCATAGAAAAACTGCATCATCTGTAAATAATATATAATCGTTTCTATTTGATTCCCAGATTACATACATAGAGCAATAAGTATCATCTAATACTATACGTATGACATCTCTTTTTCTATATTTTTGACGAAAATATCTTTATACTGATCAAAAGTTTATACCCTAACAAAAATACAACACCATCAACCAATTACTTAAATAGAGTAATACTTCCTTATACCCAAAAGTATAACTCAACAAAATTTGTTATTACATATTACATTATTCCATAAAAAGGATATATTCACGTAATCAATCAATCCTCCCTGAGGTACATAAATCTTTGTGTCATAAACTTTTATCAGATGCTATACTAAGTTTATTGGTCTCTGTAGATCGGTGTTTATATGCCTGAACTTAGGTATAAACATGTCATAGGTTTGGGAGTTATGTTCAACTGTTTAGGGCCCCTGGTTTTGTTTTGTGGGGCTGTTTTGTGATCTTTCTTAAAATGTGAAAGAGACTTGTGTTTTTCACGTTCGACAGAGTGTTATAATAATTATAAACTCTATTGGTGAAAACGACATCTCGTAAAAATCTTCGACAAATTAACCCATTGCCAGCCCATGTTAGATCTTTGTTTGGTGACGGCTGTCACGTATAAGAGACGAGAATATCTGATGAAACCTACATCTGTGCTATTACCTCTACTGCCACCTACAAAATATTACTTGTATTAAAAGTTTACTGCAGTACTCAAAGTCGCTGCGGCTCCAAATTAGACGACGCGACGCTTACAACTCCAAAGATGCAAGACAACAAAAATTTGAGATGAGATGCAGCTACAAAATACACGAGCAGCGAAACATAAAACGTCAAAATGAAACCTGTCTCCGTCAGATATTTCGACTTAGTCACAATAAAATCTGTCATATTTCGCAAATGGCCGTATAAAACAACCGTCGAGTAGGATCGTAAAACGCATTACTCATCACCCAACTGCTCTCTGTTATTCACTGGAATATTTAATTGCTCCGTCTTAACGACTGGCCCAAGCAAAAGTGGATTACCCAACTCAAATCGAGGGCAAGAGATTAAAACGACTTTGTGGTTCATCTGTGTTTTAGATTGATATTTAGCTGACTTCAAAGAATATTACAATGTTGCTCTTGTTCGTGTAATTGAATTTGTCGGTTTTGTTAAAAAGTTAAGACCAGAAATAATGTCATCAAGCAGATGAACAAAGTTGTACATTTTTGAATGGAGTCAGCTAAATTCAAATTAAGAGGTATAAGCTTAGAGCCCTCACGGTACTGTTGTTCACCATATTTTTTCGTTCCTTTGTTGCGTCGGCGTGCGTACCTTTTACAAAATAAGGATGAGAAAAATCAAATCCTGACCACAAACGTCTGGCTCAATTTGGTAAGTGGTAGGAGCCGGGTATGGCGCCTTCGCCCTCCCGCCCCCCGCTATCCCAACACTACCGGGTAACGAGCGATAACTACCGTACTTTTCCACATTCAATCAGCACTATTTTACAGCACTTTTTAATTCACCATTTAATGCACTTGGAAGGGAAGGTTAGAGGAGGCGGGCGCGGACAGAGGGCGCCGCCTTCGCGGCAGATCTGTCGCATGGAGTCAGTGTTAACTTGTTGTAAACTACGCATATGATATCTATTTAGATGTGTGTGGGCGGCGCGCGAGCATTCGCTCCGCTCGCATGATGATCCTCGCGCGCCGCCAGCCCCCGCGTGTCGACACTTGTTTAGATCATCATACTGACTGCGCCCTTTCTGTTTTTGTTGACATCGTCTAACCCAATAGGACGAGAAGAATCAACTACTTATAACCAATATATGGCTGTCGTTGGTAAGTGTGAATAAAAGACAAACCTAAAATTAACACTAAAATTTCTAATCATTATTTTCGTTTCTACTCTTTTTTGATTTGTTTCTTTTTTGTATATTTACCTTCGTTCTGTCTATCTGTTTGGGTTATTCTTCTAATCTATGACTGTTATGAAAATTGCATAGCATTGTGGAATATGCGGCAGTCTTTTTTTGTATTTAACCTGTTTATGATATTTGTATGGGAGTTGCTTGACATGCCCCGTCATCGCTGACCCCGTGCTGTAGACTAGTCAGTAGCCCCTATCATGCATCCCTTCATACAAACTGTCATAAGTTAGCTACTTAGTACTTTTAACTATACGTAGTCCATAGAGTGGGTACTGTGTAATGTATTGTCTGTGGTGAGTATCGCGCAGGAGTCGCATTTGTGTATATCAGACAGCTGCCGTGTAAGCCGCAATGCGATTAACAATATGTACTAATGGTTGACGATAAGTGCGACAACATAACTCATGATAACATAAAACATACATGTTTCTCAATTGAAAAATAACTTAAACGATGTGATAAAGTGGGTCTCGATAGGTCAATTGGGAGTGACATATTGCTACAGATTTATGTATATTGATATGCACAAATATTGTTATTGAGATGAAATGTGTTTCATGTACACTGTATATTGATTATGCACATCCTGGGTACCCGCTGTTGATTTTGTTTTGTTTTCGCTACAAGGAATTGTAGTATTTTTCATACTATGCATGGCCATGGAATGTTATTTATGGGAGATATATCCTCGTTCACAACTGAAGTGCGGTTACCATGCTCGAATCTAGTTTGCCTGCGGAGTCAAACCTCGATGGGACGACGTTTTCGATTATTTAAAACACCTTCTCTAAATAGTATTTTTAAAACTATTTCTAATTCTTTCAAATGTTTTGTGTCTTGGTACCTGAATAGCGTCATAAAATGTTACTGTTAAAATTTTGTGTACGAAATGGACATAAATGTACACAGTTTTAAAATTATTTAAAATAGACCCATTTAGTTTGTTTATTTTTGTTTTGATGAAAAAATAGATTTTATGCTTTAGTTCCCAATTTTATCGACGGCGAGATTTTGTTTGTTTATTATTATTTTATTTAAAAAAAGTTTAAAACATGACGCTTAATGTACATACTTTTAAAGTTGACGGTACGAAATGTATTTATGTATATTACAACAGTGATTTCATTGATTGTTTGGTTTTGTATATTTTTTTCGATTTTTCAGCATTAAAGGTATGTAATTAAGCTCTTAAAACTAATTATTTTAGCATTTACCAATACGGCAGCTTAGTTTCAAAAAGTAGTGATCCCCCCGGTCTTGTTTTTGAAAAAAGAGGCAGTTATCATTGCAAGGAAATTAGAAATATCGAGCTTTTTAGGTACAAAAAGTACAGTATATATTATAATTATATTTTTATATATATGCATGTTTCCCATTGCATGGTTTTCTCGCTTTTTTAGTTGTGTATTATGTATATTCTTCTCTTTTATCTATCGTTATTCTTATGTATATGTATAGAGATGTTTTGTGATGTCTTGTGGCGTGTATGTGTTTTCTTATAAGATTATACTTTAAGAAATGTACAATTAATTTGGTATTTTTACTATCGCTCAAAATAAATTAGATTTTCTCTTTGTAATTTAAATTAGACATTTCAAAAACTTTTTGAAAACTTGCCAAAATGATATCTAGAAAAACAATTTTTGTATTCAAATTTTTCTCCAGTACTAAGTTCATTGTACATTGTTGGATAGGTACACTTCAAAACAAACTCTAAGAACTTTACATAAAGTTTATATTTCAAAGTTGTTAAACTTAACGATCAATTTACTAAGTTACCATGTCCTTTAACCAATTTCAAAACTCTCGAGAAAGTTTGCTAGAAAGTAAATTTATTTTACAATGTTTTTAGTTGGTAATATTAAAAATAACTTAGATCACTTTTTTTAAGAGTCAGTGCCTTTCAAATGACTTGCGCATATATGAGTTTAATTTACAATATTTTAGGAATATATCACTTTTTTGAAACGAAGTACAAAAATAAATAACCACCAATAGCATCGTATTAGTCCTCAAAATATTACAATTCTATGGCGTTTGCTAAACCTACAATATAATTGCGCAACAAAAAAAATATTAATAATAACGTTAAATCGCGCAATTTTAATATCAACCCTAAGCGTCAATTGTAGAATATCATAAAATTGCGTAATCGTATTGTAGGGTTTCACTGCCATCTCGACCTCTCAAATGAGTTAGTTTGCCACATATAACCTTAAGGGTACTTACTATAAAGCCGTTAAACTATTTAATTGATAATACTAAACCTTCAGATAGCACATTTGTTATATAACTGTCTCACTCACACTTACACACTAAACTGCCCAAAGTGCATAAGCCGTCTAATTCCCTTTTAGCACATTTAGTACGTATAATTTAAGATGTACAAACGACAGGAGGTCCACCCACCCAAATCTGTCAAATTTTACCAATCGAACATTAACCTTCCACTATCATGATAAGGTTGAAAATCTATTGTAGATATTTGACAGATTCTGGTAGGTTAATGTGCTATAGGTACATTTGTGGGGTTAGGGACTACCTTTTGTGACATCTCATTAAATTGGATTTTCAAAATGGCGGCTTCGGATCACTCTTCTACGGGAAGTCGTTCTCAAGCCCATGTTATTTTTGTGTTTTCAAACAATGCCTCCAAAAAACGACCTTTATCTTCTCGCGTTTAAAGAAAAGAGCGTTTTTTCCCATATTTTGAGACTTTTCCTATTAAAATACAAGACCAAATCCTATTCTAAATTTAACCCGCTATCCAGATTTACGCCTACACGAAAAACATTAAAGTAGTTTCGTAGTTACGACCCTATTTGTTAGTAGTGCCTCGGGCTGAGAATCTAATATGATACTGAACAAATACGAGGGCACCTAGAGGTAGATATAACTTAGTTGTGCCGCTAACTTTTGTAATATTAGAGCGAGGGTGAAGTTTGAAGGGCTGGCTTTGTTTCGGAAGGGCTAAACGGGTTGTTATCGTTGGGCACTTGATATTATATGATCACAGCTGACAATATTGAAACAGCCATGTTTGGCTTTCACTTTTTCTTTGAGAGTTTTGATTTTGGGTCCAGGAAAGTATACTTGAAGATTCTTTTACGAAAATTGTATTTGAGATTTTCAGGATTTGAAATACACTTGTCCCAGTCTATACTATTTGATCTTATTAGCCGATATCAACATAAAGAGGCTCCTTTACATAATCATTAGTTGAAAATCTCGAACCTACACTGCAATTAAGTAATTAAGTTATATTATTAATACAAGTAATTAAGTTTAATTTAATACATTTTTTGTTTTAGTTTAGAGTCTAAACCTTAGACGATTGTAGTAGACGAAAGGTGTGATACCTCCACCGATCTGGCATAACATAGTCAGTCCATTGTACACTTTATTTAACCCGATTGTTAGCACTGGTAATCAGCTCACTCAGTCTCCCCTCTCTCTTAACCTAGGAATGTCACCATAACTACAAAGAATGGCATCACAACACAAAATTATGTCAAAGGAAATCTTTACGTTGAGATCGGCCGTAAAAACGACACCATTGTTCCCGGTACACTGCCGAGCAGAATTACTGGAATATTTTTGATATGTATTTTTATATGACATTGTAAAATTCCATTCTTTGAGTCGACCGTGACAAAGTTACAGTCGGTGTGTAAAATTGTTCTAGTTTTCTGAGAGAGAATTTAAACATGTTTGTCTAGATCGCGCAGTAAATACTTAAATATTTCACTGCTCATTTAGTAACGGGTGGCATTAATATTAAAATACACAATTACAAGCTTTAATGTATCAACAAAATCTACATAAAATTACATTAACGATAGCACCATTAAGTTTTATCTCATAACACCGCTATCAGTACTTAGGACGCTATTTTAATACGATTTATCATTCACAATTCACAGCACCGCACTTCATAACTGTTCTGATGACATTGAAAAGTTGTTCTTGCTCCTCTCGAGGGTTTTAGCACCTTTTTTTATTACAGTTTATCGTTCTCTCATTTTGAAAATAGTAACACTTTCCTACTTTCAATTTTTATGCATTTTTTATGAAATAAAAAATAGGCCATCTATTTTTGACACACATACTTTTTTGTCACGTACACTTTTGAAATAGGAACTTCCATTTTGAACTGTTTTTTAACTAGTCAGAAATGCTCCAATATTTTTGCTGGCAGCTTTATCGTTGGCGAAGATATGTCTGATTGTGTTATGATGCGCAGGAGTGGAATGACTACAACCTGAGGTGGAACGACAGCGAGTATGGCGGGGTCAAGGACCTCAGGATCACGCCCAACAAGTTGTGGAAGCCGGACGTCCTTATGTATAATAGGTGAGAGTACGAGATACGGGTATGATTTTTATATTTTTTGTTCCTGTAGAAAAAAAACAATATTAAAATTTTCTTTGATGGAATTTTCTCACAAAGTGTTAAGTAAACACTATTTATATTCGTGTAAATATTAATAAATATCAATTTATTTTTCTTACAAGAAAATAATTTGTATTTGATAAAAAAGCAATTCAGTTTGTAAATAATAACTTTATACGAGGTATTCCAATTAAAAATGAAGCCTCATTAGAAAATATAAAGTAATGGGTTGGGTTTTATTTTTCGTCTGAGAGAAAGAAATCATTTTGGTATATACTTTTTTCTGAAAGAAAAGAACGAAGGATTAGTTTTTAATGAATGGAGACTTGATCTTAATTATTTTTTCAAAGTTTTTTCTATACTTACAGTTAATGTTTTTATTGATAAAAATATGAGATTTTATACGCTTATATTTAAATTTATGTTGATTTATCGTTTTTTTAAAGGATACATCAAATTATCAACGTTTTAATTTATTTTCTTTTGTTACCTTTTCTAATGATTTTTTTATAGGTTGGGAATAAAAAAGTCTCTGTCTAAGAGTAATAACAGGACTTAATCCTCACGAGAGGGTCCTAACTTTGTGAAATATGCGGACAAAATAATTATAAATTTCCTTAATGTTCGTCCCAACGTTTGAGAGGAAGAAATATTTTACCAGGCTACTTTACATTTCAAAACCAGAAGATTTTAATTACAGCCGAATACTGGCGAACTTAAGCTTAGTATTTCTAATTTGTCCAAACTGTTGACTTGAAATTTAGCCGTTTGCGAACTTTTCGCGACAAATGCCCCATTTTACTGTCCTCAGCAACATGCAATTTGCAGCACCAGAACAGTAATATAATCATACAATTTATTTCCAAATTCAAATGCAGTCGCGTCGTTCAAACGTCGTTAACGTTAAACAAATTTTCTGGGCAAACAGAGTTTCGTGTGGCGTCATCTGGCGACGGGCCAAACATGCTATTCATTACTCCGTTAAGGAGCGAATGATATAAACCCAGTGTCACATGATTTAGTGTTAAGAGAGCTCCATGTTCTCCATGTTTATCGGCACTTACCTGGCCGAAAGCCAGACGTTTATACTCGTATCTTAGGCCGATAACTTTTACGAACACACAGATAAGCAGTTATGGCTATACTAGTAGTTTAACGATGCCATAGACTCTAAGATGTTATGGAGCAGATACAAGATTTACTATTCCACTATGTTCTCTTTACCCGCTATCTACTTTATTTATTGTGTTAATACCCTAGAATAAATTTTCTACAAGGTACATTGACCTCTCGAAATGTCTCTTTTTGTTTGTAACTTCATATAATTTGATTTCGTTGTTACTTTTGTGATTTAACGAGGCATTAAACACAAAGAGAGGCCATAAATATCACTTAATGATACAAGGAGAATCTGCGACATTAACCAAAATTATATTAACGGTAATATATAGCTGGGTTATAATTTATCTGTTGCTTAAGCGAACCTTACTTTTGGGAGATTTTAAGTGAGATTTGGAGCTCCAAATTAAAAGGTCGAGTATAGCAGAGTTGCCGGTTCGTGAAATGGCGGCAAAACTGCTCCATCAGTGTTTGCAACTGGCCGATTTCAACATTTCCAGACTTTTAAGTTTTCAACTGCAAAGCAGATTTAAATGGTGGAACGTAGTTGAGAACTGAGCTTGGAAGTTGGACAGTCAACTATCCTTTTTTTTGTATATAAAACCTTTTTTCTGATTTGTTGAGGCGATTACGGACTGTACGGGTTGCAATCTGCTAATAGAATGTTGGGAATGTGCGAAATTTATAGCTGTTTTTATGGTTAATTTCGCTCAGTTTGGGTTTTTATTTATGGGTTGTTAAATTAGATGCAAAAAAAAAACTATAAAATAAACAAAGAACGGTACATAACAAACCCCAAAAAAATAAATATTTTTAATCATTTCTTTAAATAAAAAAGGCTTTATCTGATCGTTACCCTAATGATTTTTCATCGAAAGCGAAAAACCGTGAACATTTTTATCCACAGTTTTTTGCTCCCGTGAACAAAATACACCTGAAAGAGATTTGCTTATTCTTCGTGTTCATTCCCTAACGTATGGCTGTATGATATGCCTGGCGTCCGTGATTCGCAATTTCACGTGGGAGCAACATAATTAATATATAGCCTTGGGAACACGAACATACATACATACGTATCTACTAACGTAGCTACATGGCGAGAGTATACCTCTTTGAGGAAGAGATTTGTGCAAATATGTGTATGTATGTGTGTTTCACATTTGTGTGAAAATTTTGTTCGGGAAAATGAAGAAGATTATGAAAAGAAAATATAGGTGACATGATGATTTACACGGAAAAGTAAAACCTCTTTGGGAAGGTTATAAGATTGAGATGACTTGTCTTACATTGTTGATTATATTGCACATGACTAAACATATTCAAGCAATGTATATGATTGACAATGTCCAACCATATTGCTATGATGTTATACATATAGCAGCTTCATATACAAACTACGTGATTATGCTGCTAATCCGATTCATCAACGTGATTGTATATGTTGTGGACCAAATGATAAATTGGGGATTATAAATAATGCCCGGTCATTATGAAAAATGCCCAATCTGAGAGAGCAATTTAATAATAATTATTCAAATAATCAAACTGACCGGGCATTCTACATATTGCACATCACCATTTGGGCAGAGTAATACAAACAAATTTAATTAGTATTTTTTCATTTTTATTGTCACTTAAAATAAACTAAATGTTTAACAATTTAAGTAGCAGAGCAGATTTTGTAAAGCTTGGAACGTCATTGAAGTAAATTCAGGTTAATTGTGAACTTTCAGTTTTTTGCAGCAGTCAATGATTTCTGCCACGGCTCCGGCGCTGCGGGGCTNTTTAACGCTCACCACTGCAGCTTCGGCTTGCTGGCCGGCGCTGCCGGCCAGCCTCAGCCGCGGTGGCGAGTGTTACAACCACCTGCTCCTCCACTCGCGGCCCGCCTCACCCCTCCGCGCCTACGCGATTTTGAATTACACTCTAGGGGTAGGGCAGACAAGACTGCGTGGAGTCGGATTTACAGCAATTCGTTTCTGCCATTAAAACCTAACTTTCAGCTAATGTTCTAGGATATATATTTTTTTGGACAATGAGTTACGAAATTAAAACCTATCCGCATTTGTCCGTAAACGCTTACAATGCAAAACTAAACACAAACAATAGCGCCCGCCGCACGAGCCGCATGCTAAATAGCGGTCTCTGATTTTTAGCTTTATTATCAAATTGCCCAAAAGTCATGTAGCAATATAATAATGGCCGTGCAATGTGATAAATAATGAAGTTTAGATAGTAATTAATCACTTGGCCCAATACAGCTAGACATTATTCATAATGCTCGCACATTATGAATAATGCCCACATTAATCACCCAGTCCATAACATATAGATTGCGAGCCAATTAGGAACTAGCATTTGGGTAGTAGATTGCATAAACTTTTTTCAGCAATGGAGTAGAGAAAAATAACGAACTGAAAAAATACATATTAGACAATCGCATTTGGGGACTTTTTTATGCAACAGAAAGTTGGAATAAAAAGAAAACAAAACTTCTTTGCAGACGGGTAAAAAAGGAAAATAATTACGTTTAAATATTGATATAAAATTAGATTGCTAAATTACAATACTATCTGACCAACTTGCCTAATAGGGTTTAAACCAGAAGAGCAAATATTAATATTAATTCTATCCTCAACTATAAAAGTATCAAGTTAATTTGGAGCACTTTTTTAAAATCACATGGTTGTACATATAACTGTGGTTTATTGCATAAGTTATATACTAAATACAGATGTAGGAGAATCTGTAGCTACATCACAAACCAAATCAGAGTATGTTAGTGGAATCATATTAGATTACTGACTTGGTTATTCGGTTTACCACACCTTGAGATGAATTCTAGCCAATGGACGGACGATATTCGATCTAGTTCGGTTATATCTAGTAACAAATACTGGTTAAGAAACTTCTGAAAATTGTCCGATTTTAAAACATGGATATTTTACTCTTTGCCATAAAATAAAAAAAAAACATATATTTTCTTTTGAAAACAGAACAAAGTGTCAAGTAATTAAGTTATAAACACTCTCGTTAACAAGTAAACGTGCACAAAATGGATTAAACAATTTAATCCGATAGCCATAAATCCACTCAAATCACTGGCCAATATTTCAGCACATTACAGGTCTTGAAAAAAAAAACAAAACAGACCTATTACGATATTGGCAATAGTTCCTGATTTGGCAGTTGTTGGCTGGTGGCCAGTTCATCGGTTATGAAAGCTTTTAAATCACTTATAGGCTGTGAGGTGGCACCTTGTTTACCATCTTCGTGAAGCCGTTGAGGGCAAGTGCTGTTTGTCACACCGTAGTGTCATTTTGAAAATATTGAAGAACGTTACGATGGGAATTACGGTGTAGCTAATAGAAATAGCGAACTGTAAAATATGACAAAAAGTTCTTAATAGATTTTTGAGCGTATTGCGTACAGACCTCAGCAAGTCCTTCCAGTATTGTGATAAGGCTGAAAATCTATTGAAGGAATTTGTCAAATTGTGGTAGGTTAATGTGCTGGCGTCTGTACACAAAATCTGCAACACATGAATGAATGTTTCAGTAGTAAAAACTTAAATACTGAACGACAAACAAACACAACAGCAAACCATTTACCATTCAACCCAAACCGAAAGAGGCACCCAATAAAATCATGACAAAAGAAAACTGACCATTCGGACCGAACGCATGTATTATTCAATTGTCGGAATTACAGTACGGTGTGACTGGGGCCACGTTAATACGGATTTGCTGGCAGGACGCCAACTAACGGAGTGGTTACACTGGCGACCATGAATACTACATGCAAGCATGACAGCACTTTTGTCGTAGTGAACGCCCACGGACGTTTTCGGCCTTTTTTATGACCTGAGAATTGTATCTGTTTGTTTTTAGGGCATTTTTGGGTTCGTGGTGGGTTGGGTTTACCGTTAAAAGTAGCTTATAATGTTTGGATTGTGGCTCGCGGTGATGAAGCAAATCGAAAAAATATATTGCAATTAATTAATTTTTGCATGTAGACAAGTATAATAAGGCAACATAAGCTGTAGCTATGGAACCCAGCTTATTAAATTTATTTTAAAAAATAATGTATCGTATTGGCAAAACAAGAAAAATACCCAAAAACAAATCCAAATTAAAATTAACTTGCCACATCAAAAGTAAGTTTAAACCAGTTAATACCGCTACAAACCGGTGTAAACTAGTATCTAGGTTTCATCGACTGTGGTCCCCAGACAACGCTCACAGACAAATTACTGTTTAACTGTAGCTCAGACTACATCTTGAATTTTAGCTTTGTGGTTTAACGTTAAATTCTAACCGTTGGTAAATAAGACGAGGACATCCTTTATGGATGTTGTTAATTCATTTTATGTGGGAATAGAAGTCACATACTACAACAAAAAATAATTACTTAAATTGTCTAAATTGGACTGTTTTTGGGGTAAAGCAGTTTGTATTTTAGACAGTTATATAGAAAAGAATCTGAGAGTCAGTTTACCAGGGTATCAGGTGGGTTGAAGACGTCATACCAACAAGCTTTCTAAGTAATAAAATAAGGAATAACATGCCAATTTTGAGTGGAAACTATCTTTAAGTTAGAGGCAACAGAACGAATTTTAATGGGTAAACTGATAAATTGAAAAAGAACGCTTCTTCCATTTTAATTAGAAGTTTGTTAGTTCAGAAATGTCAAGAATTTCGTCCAACTGTGGTAATGTGGTCTGTTCAATGAGCTGGCTCCTTATTTCTAAAAGGAAAATCTGGTCTAAAAATCATTTTTTACACGTCAGCCAGAAAAAATACAAGGAAACGTTCACATCTGACCCAAAGTTATAAATTAAAGCTTGATTCTACTCCGGCTAACATTTACTTTGATGCCAGATAATAAATCCGATTAGAATTCTGTTCATTAAGGGGAGTGAACGAAAAATACTAATGATCAGATTGTGGCCACGTTGATAAATGAACGTGGGCGATAACGCCCCTTGTTCTTTATTTAGACCATAGAACCTTTTGTGGAGACGCATGTACGCCTGCGGGAGGTTTGTTCCAAACTTCAAGAAATTCTAAAACTTATTACAACGGCGTAAGTTCCATTATGCATCAAGCAAGCATTTTGTTTCATTCTGCCTTTTCTATTGCTTAGCTCTAAGACGAATTTTATGAAATTATACTTTTTTGTTTTTGTGTACCTTTATTTCCTATTTTTTAAATTAATATATTTAACTACATAATTTTCAGAATTGTGACAGCACAGTAGGAGGTGGTCCCGAAAGTGACGATCGGTGCTTGACCCCCCTTTTTATAATATATTTTTTATTTTATTTTCAAAAGTAACGATCGTTCGCGTGGTTGAATACTCCTACTCGGTGCTGCCACAAATAAAAATAAAATAAACGTACATGGCACGCTAGTCGCTGATTTGAGACACCACTGTCATTGTCTCGCTTGTCAGATGTTTTTTTTTTCATAACTGGCAACTTATTCTTTGGCTACACTTTTTCAAATATTTTATTTTTTCTCTAATAAATTTACTTTTTTTCTTCAGTCTGGTGAGCGAGATGATGATTTAAGTGCAGTCAATGATAAAACTATTCTAATTTTACCTTTGTCAATGACAGCACATCTGTTTTAAATAGCGTCCCAGATGAATCCGAAGCACTGACATAAATAACTAATTAAAATAATTAATGCTTGAATATTAAAGGCACATTTTGCTTTTGACTTAGCTTTAATAAAAAGTAAATAACACAAACTGTATGTAATTAAAACTTTTTAGTTTAAAATTAAATAAACTTGTCGTTCTTAATTTAAATTAGAACTCGAATTTTATTTGACACCGATTCTTATTTTCATGCGACTTCACTGACGCTTTGCTGACTTTGTTTTATAAGACGACCTAAAAAATATCTTAATTTATCCTCTAGAGCATTTTCAAAAGAAAATGTTAATTAAATTACGATAGCTGATCAAAGAATGCTTTTAGTACCCAACATTCGTTATAAATTGTGAGGGTTTGAAAAGGGTCAGTTGGTTTATCCAACTTTTTCTATATTTTATGTTCCTTCGTTTATGATTATTAAATGAGAGGAACGTTAAATCTTTCAGTGTAAAAAGAAAGATATCAATTTTGACTGAAAAAAGGGGAAAATGATATCAGATATTTAATTAATGAAATTCCAGTACTTATTCTTATTGATGTATTATAAAATCTCGAGTTACTGTAAAAGTAACACCATTTTCCAAACAAATGTCATGATGAAACAATTTGTATTGACACGTAGTGCTGACGAGGGTTTTGACGGGACCTACCAGACCAACGTGGTGGTCAGAAACAACGGCAGTTGCCTGTACGTGCCACCTGGCATATTCAAGAGCACATGCAAGATAGACATCACGTGGTTTCCCTTCGACGACCAACACTGTGATATGAAGTTCGGTAGCTGGACATATGACGGCAATCAGGTAGCTAACCTCTTTAGAACGTTAAAAAAAACTTTTCAAAAGTGGCTCACTCTTTCTCTATGGCTCTTAAGTCACATAAGAAAAAATAAAACAACTAGCTTGATAGTAACATTCTGAATTCAAATTTCGATTCTTTCACGTATTTTTTTCACTGAAAATATTTCGAAGCACAAGTCAACACTTTCTGCTTAGGTTAGTATAGATTTTAATTCTGCTTGTTTCTTATAGGTTGTATGTAATGTAAATATTTCTTGTGAAAATTAGTTACATTTTACGGATTCACCTGTCTCTTTTACGTGTTAACTGGAGATTTATTAGCACGAGTACCGAAAGCGGTATTTCACGTGAATAATGAGGATTTTGTACCATGTTAAGATATACTTTACATGTAGTAATTAACTTGAATGTTGTTATATGAATTTCAAATAAGATGTTGTGTATATATTTGTGAAGATCTATTACGGCCTAATTGGGTTTACAAACCCGTTAAAATCGGCTGAGAATACAATAATTTGTACGTGTAAATATATTACAAGTCACTGTGTATTTACTGACTACAAAATTAATGGACGTTACTTTTGTTCGAATTGTCGAATAAATACAATTTGTTGTATTATTTTATCTTGTAATTATGGTAAAAAGCTTCGATACTATATTTCAGTGCGTAAATATTCTTATACATTGACTTTCAAATTCGCATTCATAAAATTCAAATTAGCTTCACAGGTGATTCTGTATCTTGTAAATAAGTCAAAGCGAATAAATCTGTCTACTTATAAAAGCCTTAACATAAAACAAACATATTTTATTATCTCATTAAGAAGGCAGATAATTCGAGCCTCATTACAATAATTTAATCTTAAATTACAAACAGTTAATTACAAAATAACATTACAAATAAGAGCCGTAGCTACGATATTTAAATTAAAAGTTAGATTAGGATAACTAGGTTTAGATTCAGTAACTAGGTAGATCTAGGTTTAAGGTTTGGGAGAAATCTAAGGGAACCATGTGAGAAACCTAGGATATTTATATATCCAGTTTTGTGTGTACTATTTTGCATGATGCAAAAAATTAGCACTGTACATAACAAGGAGAAAAGTCACTGATTTATTGAAACAAAACGAACCGCCATACGGAAAATTCTGTAGAATGTGTATATATATATGTATTATATTAATACCTTATTACATACATTTTGATTAAAATATATTCTGTAATTTGCGAATTAATGGAATATCTCACTGAATATATTTTGTTTATTCAGTTTAAAATAAAATGACTCGGTTTTAATCAAAATGTGATACGCTGTAAAAGGCGTATGTTTTATTATAGTTTATGTCCAAATATGCACGTTTTGTGTGCACAAAAATGCACACAAATGTGTATTTCACGTTTTATAACTTTATTCAATTAAAATAACTTTGATGCTGTCTGCGAATGCAAAATTATTCGAATTTAACGTTTGGATATGGCAATGAGTTTTTCTTGTTTTTAGTACTAATTTATTTAAGCGTGAGGTCAAATGGAATATACGTCTGATTGCGGTATGTTTAACTTCATAATAAAAAAAAATTAAGAGTCCAAAATGACCTTTTAACATTTACAGATTAAAAAACTTAGTCACTTAATAATTTAAAATAATTGTAATGTAACTTTTAATACATGATACAATACCATTCTTTGATATATTGTAAATATCCTTTAATAAAGCTGAATACAAGGCATATAAAATTATTACATCCTATAAACCGTATCGTTGTAATTAATTACTTATAACTGCCATTGTTTAAACCTCAGTGTTTATTGCAAAATTATAATTATAGTCATTCTGGCATTTAATAGTAATGAAAATCATAAATTATTAAACTATTTGTAGAAAATATCATTATAATAATAATTAATGGCTTATTTTAATAATTTTATTCGCCATTTTCGAAATCCGATTTTAAATGTGTATAATGAATACTATCTTGATGGTTTTACCGCGTAAAATTTAATTCAAACATGGCTTTTTGAGTCTGTATTAAAAACTTTTTTTAACATTATATCATTCGAATAATTTAGCATATTCAGACGTTCTAACTCTCTTATATTTTAAGACCTTAATGTAGTAATATCTTTTCTACATTAGACATTTCTAGTTGTAGTTTTTTTCTATACAATTTGCATGCTTTTCTAACCCCTCGTTCTTTAGATGTAGAAGCTAAAATCGCGTGTTATTATAGAATTTGATTTGTAGCTCTTATCGGGGATTTATGACAGCGAAAGTATTAGAATGTAGTATTGATTTTCGATCAAGCGCTCAATCGGGGCCTTTGTGATTGTGTTATATCTACTCCACAGATTTTCCTGCACAAATATACTTTAAATGTTTTTAAATAAATGTGTTTCTGTTGTGAGGTTGAAACGATTGATTTCTGTTGAACAATTCGGCTGATGGAGACAAATGTTGAACTCCATTGTACATAGTGTTTGTGACCGATTGACCGAAGCGACCGTCGTGTTTACAAATGGCCGCCCGTGCCAAAATCACGAGCTTTGTCAATTGTTGCACGGTCACTGACGCTTATTTTATCAAAGAATGTTTTTTTAACAATTCATTTACTTATATAGTTTTTATATTGCATGTGTAGTTACTAAATACGTCGTTTGTGTTAGATACATTGGCAACTATCTAAAGTTTATTCGTATCAAGTAGTTATCTTCAAAAACTTCCTCGTTCTTGTATATTTTTTTTACAAACTGTCCACGTAAAATAGCTGTCATAAATATACCATTATCTGAGTGATATGTTCTTGAATAATTCCGTAGCGTCGAGTTGTAGCGTCTCCAGTGCCACATCAGCTTCACACGTTGGTTACTGACATAATTTAACTTTGCCTTTCGCGTATTATTTTAACTTCAGTAAGCGTAATGAGTAGTTTTGTCGTGTGACGTCGTGGCTTCATTACTGTTTGATGAAGTTGTGCTTTAAGAGTAAGAAGGTATAATGTTTGTAGATCTTAGGAATTGTATTATGCAGTTATTGTACTTAGTATTTTTGGCGAGATTAAAGATTGTACTTTTAGGATTCAGTAGCCAATAATAATGATTGCTTGCATTTTTCTACCTACTCGTTATTTCTTGCATTTTAGTACTTTTAGATCTTTCTTACTATTTTAGTCTTACAAACCTGTACTTTATTTTGTATCTTAGATTTTTTATCAACAAAATTCCGTATGGCGGCGATATTTCCATATGTTTAAGCATGCTCTTGCATCCCTTTCCTTGTCTTGCATTTAGAGGTTCTCACATTTCCCTTTCGGTCCGAGGTATATAAATATTTTACAAGAAACTTCAACCCTGAAGACAGCAGGATCAAAGACAGCAGACAGTTAATGAGTCAGCATTTTTTAAGCCAATCCCGAATGGAAAGCTTGAAGACGTTTGTTACTTAAGAAATCTGCTGGAATTTTATATTAAGAAAAGAACGATAGGAAAAGCAAAAGTCGAGGGGAAAGTATGGACGATTTCATTAGAAATTGCTTCCTCAGCAGCAATCATATCGCGACAAGGAAGTATTTGCGAAAAATGCTGAATTTGGTCAAATTTGGTTATTTTGGTCCTGCTGTCTTGATTGGCATGTTTTTCTTGTATGAGCTAGGGTAATATGTTTGAGTACTAGTGCATCTTGTTTGAATGTGTGAAACTACACCGTGTTTCGCCCTGACAGTTGGATCTGGTGCTAAAAGATGAGGCAGGCGGCGATCTATCGGACTTCATAACAAATGGGGAGTGGTATTTAATAGGTGAGTCTGTTGTATTGTATTTTTACCCGACTGAAAAGGAGGGTTATGTTTTTCAGTCATTTGTTTTTTTAACTTCATCATCCAGGCCTTGATGGCTTCGGTAATTTATGTTTTCTTTTTAATTTTAATCATTTTATTTTGATATTTTCTTTCATTTTTTTGTTCTGTCACTTTATTTTTTACTTCCTTTCCAACTAGACCACTAATGCCCTTAAACTGCTTCCAACAGGAATGCCAGGCAAAAAGAACACAATAACATACGCGTGCTGCCCCGAGCCCTACGTGGACGTCACCTTCACCATCATGATAAGAAGACGAACCTTGTACTACTTCTTCAACCTGATCGTCCCGTGCGTGCTGATCTCTTCGATGGCACTCCTCGGCTTCACACTGCCACCAGACTCCGGAGAGAAACTCACACTTGGTCAGTATGACAGAAATTTTATGAATATTCGTAATGCCCGTTTTCACTAACATCGTAAGTCTGTGAATGGGAAGGTGACCTATAAAACCAAGCATACAGTGCCAATAATAATCACTGCTCAAAAGTTAATTACCTATGAGATAGATTTTGAGTCAATTCATAGGACGTTTCCAGCTAAAATCACAAGGTAAGATGTCAGTGAAAATGAGCCATAATTCTCTCAAAAAATCTTCGGTAAAAGAAATTTCGTTGACAACTGAATAACGCGGAACGTTAGCAAAAGAGGTACGGAAGAACGGAGCGAAATCGTGTTCCATTTTCTTATCTTGAAAAGGCCACAATGTGCATATTCGTATCGCTGCCGAGTATATGGCGCGGCTGCTGATGTACGCTCAAGTTTGCAGTAAATTTTATATGTGTCAACAGCGGGAATATGCGAAGTAGGTTAGCGTTCATAATAGAAATTATCCTACTAATGACAATGGATTGTATTAAAGTAGCATGCTTGAGTATGAACAGAGGTATATTGTTCCTTTTGGGATTTTCATATTCGCTGATAATAATTAATTTAGCAAATGAAATTTAAATGTAGCTGTCAACGAACGAAGAAAGCAGCTAACGGATAACAAATGTGATTCCACAATTTGAAACTAAACATCGTTCATGGTCCATAAAAGACAGTTTTACAATTTAATTATAAGAGATGAGTCTTAAGTATTTAAAAGCAGCTCTACTGGAACTAAGAACGTACTTAAATTTAATGGGGCAGCGTCTGAAGGAGGCGTTAGAATTATTATTGCACAGACTAGAAAATTGGCCTTTGGCAGCCTCAGATTTGAAATATCAGTCACGGTTGACTTACCCCGCAATGTTAATGAGAATGTTTGATAAATTGATACAGTTCTTAATTATGATTATGTGAAGTTAGTGTTGAATGAAGCTTGAATATTTATTTAGTAACTCTTCATTTATCCAAATATTGCAAGTAATGGTCTTAATGCTGATGCGAATTGAGAGATAATGATCGCACACAAAATCTGTAAATGTTCTTATGACGTGATAGTAAGTGCTTAGTGGTAGAATCTACTGAGTTTTTGTATAACACTTGATAATGTTAGAGAATCTCATACTGTACATTGGCCGGTCAACAGGTGTGACAATCTTACTGTCGTTGACCGTGTTTCTGAACCTGGTTGCAGAAAAGTTGCCGTCTACGTCAGATGCAGTGCCACTCATAGGTACCGCACTGTAGGATATAGTGCTGGTGGAACAGTGCACGCTGCTACCCTTGGCTTGAAGGTTACTCTATGGGTTCCTATGGGCAGTATTTTAGGGCCAATGTTGTTGCGTGGCTATTTACTTAGAGTCACTAACATGTGATTGCACCATTACAATTTAAAGAAAAATACAACAAAGAAGGCTTGAATATATGATGTGATGAGATGTCGTTAATGATGTCAATCTAGTCAATTTTTTTTGACTTATAATTATATAGCTACTAAAATAATACATAGATATTGAAGCAAAATGACGATAAACTTATAACAAAAGAAAACCAAGAAGTCCAAGCAGATATTAAAAATACAACAGATTATTACAAAGACATTTAAAATTCATCCCAAACCGACGATAAAAGCAACAAGAAACCATTTAATATTACACTGTGGAGGCGAGAATTAATCAGAAATAATAAACGTGTACCGTAAAAGCCAAGAATTCGCGCTACACAGCTTGTTGAACGTACCAAAGGGGTAATAAAACTTTTAAGAGCCGTTCGGAAGCAGCGTGCACTGAAATGAATATTAGATTGTCTAGAATGTGGTATGACTGTTTGTGTTGGTGTTAGACTCCCGCTAAGGTCCAGACACATGTAACCTACATACGGTAAGTCTTTGCCAGCATAGAATTCATCGGTATTGTCATCATTCATATTTATACCAACGGCTTAGGGAACTACGGATTTGATATGAGGGTTCGATAAAGGTCATCGTGATCTGTAGGGGTGTTAACCATGTGTTTGATTGCAGGAGTCACTATTCTTCTATCGCTGACGGTGTTCCTCAACCTGGTAGCCGAGACCCTGCCACAGGTCTCCGACGCTATCCCCCTGTTAGGTACACTACCCAAACCTAACCCACACCGTTTGTCCATCCCGCTTATCTCCCACATTTATTTTCTCTTCATATTCATGAGGTCCTAGTACTTTTATTTCATCTTTCATACTATTTTAATTTTAATTTCAGCTCTCATTTATTTTTGTTATTAAAACGATAAATTAATTAATTATTTTAAAACATTACAAGGAGTAAATTATGTACGTTAAATTGTTGTGAGCTTAAGGTTGCTATTAAGTGGTTTCAAGCTTTTATATTATTGTCTGTCAGTTCATAACGTCAATTACTCACTAGACGTTTTAAAAGCTTTTGCTAAAACATAATTAATTCATGAAAAATGGTTTCATTTGAACTCGACTTAAAGTATTCCGCCAAGAATAATTGTGAAGGTATTATTCTTTTTTTATAATAATTTCTATTAAAAACTTGGAATCGATTCCGTGATTCTTCGCTTTAGCTTTGTCACTTGATTACTCATTATTTTGTTTATTTGATCGATACACTTCTGTAACGATACTAATTTTCCGATTTAAGTGGCATGGCATGTGACTATAACTCTGTCAAGAGCTTTTTAACTATTATCGGACCCTGAAGGTAAGTTAAAATATTTTTATTCTAAATGTTTTACATTCGTATATTTATTATCTTCAAATATTTATGTGAGTTCGCTGTCTACGTAATCGATTCCATGGTGTAAGATTTGTATTTGGGTGTTTATTGAATGTTAATGTTTTTTTAAGATAACAATTTTATCCATAGGCTTAAAGCCGTGGTTTCAGGATACTTGGAGGGTGGTGTAATTTTAGCGAATACTTCGATAAACCCTTCTAAACTAAAAATAAAATATAATACAAACGATAAAACGCCAGAGATAAAACCCTCTATATTAGTGTTTGCATGACTATCCTTATGTTTCGTTTATGATTTCACTTGAGCCCCTGAAACCGACTCAGCACACAAACAGGACGACATATATCCGCCGATATATAGACTGGATGGTATTAGGTTTAATTGTAAATAGAAATATTTTCATTTGATTTTGTTTGTCATAGTTTATATTAATCTTTGCAGGTGTTACAATCCTCCTGTCGCAAACTGTTTTCTCTCTATTGGTGGGACACGTCATCACAAAAACCTCTGAGGCGATCCCCCTAATAGGTGAGAAAAGTACCACGCGTTTGTTCCTCATTTTCTTAAATAACTCAAATTAAATATGATGATGAATAGTTTTTTTTCTAAAGAAGGACGTAGTTCGAGGAACATTTTGTGGTGTCCCAACTAAAATGTCCCTCAGCTCGTTCATGAAACACCAACTTAACAAAGATCTAAATAGATATTTTTGCTTGAACTTTTGAAGGAGAGCGTATAGTTTCTTATATTTTTCTGTTTTCAACTTGCATTTTAGAGTCTCGCCGTCTCTGGAGACTGATCTATGCTTTTACAGCGCTCTTGCGGCTCTCTCAACACTTCAAATAGAGTTATTGCACTTTAAACTCGTGCTGTTCAAATACGTAGCTATACAGAGTCTATCAAAGGTAATTTCCTGAACATACTGGCACTTCGATCTTCTTGTAATGTATTAAAATAATTTACTAACATTACTTCTTGGTCCATTCATTCAAATTTCATTTTCAAGTCTATTTTATTTCCTTTCATTTTGTTTTCTATTGGCCTTAGTAGACAGCCAGTCACGCGACTACAGACGTCAGCTTTGAGCATGGTTTGAAATGGTTTTAAAATCAGTAAAACGGTCAGAATTGCCGTAAAACTCTCCTTTCCTAAACGAGCTTCTAAATACTTAATTGCTTGTAGTTTAAAAGCAGGATTTAAAGTTAAACAACAGTTTAAAGCAACAAAGAGGATGCGGGTAGTGAGGGGCAGCCTCCAAGTATCTCGGGAACTTCGGCTCAACTTTGTCGGGTCTGTTACTATCATTGTAATTGACGAAATGATAAAACTTATTGAAACCTTTGACAAAGATATTTGTTCAGATAACTACACAGACTATACTGAAAGAGATATTACACTACATAACTCTTCTCTTTATAGCATTCACGAGTATCTACCTACATATTCTTGATCTCATATTAAAATATTCTGAGCTTCGAGCTAGCAATAACAAATTCCTTTGTCAAAGTAACGTCTCTTTTAACGTTAGTAACAATTTTAATATGTTAATAACTTACGAGATCAGCTACATCGTTACAGGAGACGCTAAATAATAAATTGAAAGAGCTTGTCCAAACAAAATAATTTAAGATATAACGCTAAAAGTAATTTAGTGACAGGCACTTTCTTGGCACAACTAAAAAGTAGGTTGATACGAAAACTGAAGTCATATTTTGTCGTGTCTATTTTTTGTAATTTGGAAAAGATTATTTTGTAGACACGACAGAATATAATAAAATGACTCATTAATGTCGAAACCGTTAATGTAACGTATAAATGCTAAAACTCATCTAAATGTAGATTAGTCCATCGCATGAACGATTAAAATGCATGAATGTGGCTTTCTGTGTCAATGTTAATTAGTTTATGACATAATTATAGCTGGAACCACATGAGATTTACACGTTAAAATGTAACTTTAAAAACTCTAACATAAAAATGTAAAAGTACTTAATTTTCTCCTTGCCGTTTTCCATTTATTTTTCATGACACCTTAGATTTAAGAAAATGTAAATATTTATTTTTTGAATTCGCTTTGGAAGTCCCTTGGCTATAAAATTACATTTTGGCTTACAAAAATATTGAGTGTCCCTAAAATCATTTTAAATATTTTGTGAAAAAAATTGAAAAAGAAAACAGCTTACAAAAAAAAAGAAAATTGAACTTGCATTTCTAACCACAAAGTGACGAAAGTATGTATCATCTAAAACTTAAGTATAGTACGGTATACTACATAAGTATTGTATGCAACAGGGACGTACTTCAATTGCATCATGTTCATGGTAGCGTCGTCTGTCGTACTGACTGTGGTGGTACTCAATTACCATCATCGAACAGCTGATATACACGAGATGCCACAGTGGGTAAGTACCAATAAAAACCATTTATAATTATAAAGGTATAGTTCTTCTCTTGCTTTTTAAAGATACAAAGAGTGTGAAAGAATGTGAGTGTGAATGTGTCAGACATAAAGGATACAGGAATTTTAGAATATTTTGTGCTATAGTTATCCAGATGCCAATATAGAAGTAGATATGTAACAGCTAAAAAAAAATATACATTGAAATACGACCTCCTACTATAATGAGGGAAACCATTTTAATGTCCACTGTTTTATACCTGTCATCTGCAATAACTATCAAAGTAATAGTTACGAACAAGTTAAATACTATAATTTTATTCGCAGATAAAATCAGTATTCCTACAATGGTTGCCATGGATACTGCGAATGTCAAGGCCAGGGAAGAAGATCACCAGAAAGACTATAATGATGAACACCAGGATGAGGGAGCTGGAACTCAAGGAGAGGTCGTCGAAGTCCTTGCTGGCGAATGTTCTAGATATCGATGATGACTTCAGACACGGCCCTCCGCCTCCTAACAGTACTGCCTCGACCGGGAATTTGGGACCTGGGTAAGTGAAAAAGAAATTTGATTAGAAAACAACGATTAAAACTACAGTAGCGTCAATAACAGTTTCTCATGAATGGCAGTGGTAATCAAAATTATTTTGCAAAATACACTTGAGTAACGTGTGTAAATTGGAGACTTATTGAACAATACTAAACTTTGTCTTTTGTCTTTAAAAAAAGTTTGGTATTCTATTTCTTCAGACTAAATTGTCCTCGAGGGGTTATTTGTTTCCTGAAGAGTAATGCATGCATTTTCAAGTCTGTATCAACATGAACACACACATTCATCAAAAGACACTAATTATAGTCAAACTAGATTACTACTTCTTTTTTTTAATACCCTCTTCACACAAGGCAAGCTCTTCTTAACTTTCACTCCCATAACACGCTAATTTAATCTCTCCTACCACAATAGGTGCTCAATATTCCGCACGGATTTCCGTCGGTCGTTCGTCCGTCCGTCCACGATGGAAGACGTGGGCGGCGGGCTGGGTAGCCACCATCGCGAGCTGCACCTCATACTGAGAGAGCTGCAGTTCATCACGGCTAGGATGAAGAAGGCTGATGAGGAAGCCGAGCTGATCAGCGACTGGAAGTTTGCTGCGATGGTTGTTGATAGGTAAGGGGCTTTATACTTCTAGCATACAAAGAGACATTAATTGTACTGAAATCTGGCGTAATTTAGTGTTGACTTCTTTAAAAGAAAAAAATAGAGCTGTAGACACATAGCAATTCTTTTTTCTGTATTGTTAGACATTAGTGACAATAAACTTCGAGGGCTAAAATTACACATTCAAAGTTACATTCGAAACGTCATCAAGTAAATAGCACATCACAATCCATTAACAATAAAAAAACCGGCCAAGTGCGAGTCGGACTCGCACACGAAGGGTTCCGTTCCATTATCTTTGTTTTTCATACAAATATATGAATAACAAAGTTATAATTTGCGGTCACTGAAAAAGTGCTATATCTCAAAAACTACTGACTGTATCTTGTTCAAACCAATTTTGGTTGGTAGTTTTTATTGAGATCTATAACATATATTTTTTTCAGATTTTTCACTCTGGTAGTTTAAGAATTAGAGGGGGGGGGACACACATTTTGGCACTTTGGGAGTGTCTTACGCTAAAATGATTGACTTTAGGAAAAAGTGGTTTTAGAAACCTCAGTACCATTTTTTAAGACCTATCCATAGACACCCCACATGTATAGGTTTGATGAAAAAAAATATTTTTAGTTTCAGTTTCA
>NWSH02000517.1:2004522-2032778 GCA_002382865.2 Heliothis virescens
ACAGACAGACATGACGAATCTATAAGGGTTCCGTTTTTTGCCATTCGGCTACGGAACCCTAATAAAAATACATAAAAGGAACAGATTATACTATTATAGAGAATAAAGAAATAATTCGGTTCAATTTGGAATTCGTTGAAATCGGTAAAGCTCCAGCGAATTGATTAATGAATATGGTACAAGTACATTCATTGATTTATGCCTGTATTGTTTTCACAATAAAGAGGGATTAAATAGAGCCGTGCTTTTGTTCCCACTTCAATATACGTCTGTGTTTAATTTTTGTGTAAATTGTTTTCATGTTGTTAAAAGATTTTGTTACATTTTCGGCCAGTTTCACAGGTTCCAGAAAGAGTTCTAGATAGTTATCTGACAGATAGCACTATATATACAGTTATAGCACTATCTGCCAGATAGCTATTTAGAACTTTATCTGGAACCCATGAAACTGGCCGTTTGTCTTTTATATTATAACTCTTTCTCTAAAGCATGATTAATATTAAAAATGTATTGGTAAAAGTAATTTAGTTTATAGTCGAAAAGGGAATAATAAAAAGCAGAATTTGATAGACAGACTTGTTATAATTTTTATACATTTTGCTCTCAACCGCTGACACATAAAATTCATATGCATTATTCACGTGTTGTGGTCTGAGGTAAGACATAAAATGCGTGGAATTTATAGCCTCTGCCGAGATGAAGTGAAGTCGACGGCAATATGGGACTATCATCTTTAAATTCAACAAGTCTACTCACCTGTTGAGCTTAAAGATATAGTAGGGACATTAAATTAAATACAGGATTCCCTAAACAACACAAATTATAAACTTAAGATCTTAATATATTCTTGTGTTTGGTGTATTATTTGATTTTACAGCAATCTTGACGAAAATTTTTAAGGTATCTCTGAAAATGAATAAGTAGCGAGATATCATAAAACGCCACTTATACGACAATACGTTTACCGCGACATGATTACATTTGAGCTCTTTATTTCAAGGTTTGTAGAACAATTTTTAAAGGAAGCATGAAAAATGGGAGCACGTCACTGCCGTCATATTATTATCCTCTTGTTCATGTAATATATTTATACATAACCTAGTGGTCTGTTGGGAGCAACGTCCTAGAATCTGCTAATACAGTCTGGCTGCAACCGTCAGATAGGATAGCACGCTTAGCTGCAAAACCTCGTCCGTTGTTCAAAAATCCTTCAGTAAAATTCACATTTGTTCAGTTTTCATTTTAAAATGCAAACTTAATGCTCTAAATCCTATACAGTCATACATTCAGAATTTCAAACAACCAGTTTTAAATGACGAAGTAAAGAGCTTTAGGAGTCTGAACTTATGTAGCAAGTGCTGCTTTGTAAAATTGTTAAGAAAAGCGTTCTACAGGCTAAGCATTTAGCGCGAAAGTTGATATTGAAATATTGTACTATGATTGTAACACGTTTTATACTGAGAAATAAGTTTATGAAAACTTAAAAACATTTTTGATTAAAAAAAATCATTTTACAAAATAATGTAGTAAACAAACTTGAGATTATTGTATTTTAATACAAAGGGGTTCCTCAAGGATCTTGTTGCCAACTTAAAATGTAAAAAATGACAATTTTGCTGACTAGACATATTTGTCCCCAGGTTTTGCCTGTTCGTGTTCACACTTTTCACAATCATCGCGACAGTAGCTGTCCTGTTATCGGCACCGCATATCATCGTGCAATGAACCAACCACTGAGCCGGCAACTCCGGCGCATGAATGAGAGAAATAATTATTAGATCGCCGATTTGTAATTATAATTGATAATGTAATTAAATTAAATACGTGTTTGAAACGCACACGTCTCCATAACAAAGTCTTAAGACATTAAATTATGATAAATTTACATATTGTAGTTAAGTCGAGTGTTGATGGAAATTTTAGCCGGCGCAAGGAGTTTCGTGAAGGTTTGTATATATTTTTTCTTATTGTTGTATATTGTATCGTTGTTCATGTTTTCTTTCAGGAAGTGAGCTTTGTACTGTTTGTTTCTTCGATGGCAGGTGCACTTCAGTTCAGGCTGAAATTTCCATTAACATTTATTTAAACAAATGTGATGTTGACTAGGATGTTATACAGATAAATGTTGACGTGTATAATTTGTTAAAATAAACAATATTAATAACTATTACTAAACGATATTATAAACGAAGTACTAATGAGGGTTACTTTAATGGGAAGAACGCTAAGCTGGCACAGAGTTGCATTAATTTCAAAAAAGAAATTACGGAAAAAAGTTTATTGAAAATCGAACTTTTTGGAAGGAAAGTAACGTTTGATCAAAAAAGTTTGTAAAACGAAAGTTCGGTTCTGCGCCAATACTGGAATTAAAATTCTCGTAAATATTAGGGAAAAGAAGGTCCTTTAAAACAAAAGATTTGAACCGGCATCCTTTTTACAAGTAATGAGGGATCACAGATGATGACAAAAAACCTTAGGGTATATAAGTAATGTACATAATGGATCAAATATCGGTAGAGTCAAGAATAGTTAACGATTTAAGATTATTCCATTCGATATTAAAATTCGATTAGCGATTGTCGCTGCGTCTACTTTGATACATATCGATTTGAATCGATATTGTATAAATTTAGATAGATCGGAACATTAGTAATGAGTATGGACGCTGTAATTGTTAAAAAAGAATGTACTACGAAGATTAAATCCAGGAATTGTTAAACAGTTATGGAATTGATAAGAAATCAACAATTAATACGGAACCAAAGGTAGAATAGGTGTAGCATCAGGAGATTGAATTAAAACATTAATTAGGACCGACTTAAATGGAACTTGCGAGTGTATTGATAACTTTTTAATTTAAAAACTCATTGTCGATTAAATGGAGATCTCTCGTATCGATAAATGCTCACTTAACTATCGATAGCGTAATATTATAACTGTTAGTATATCGATATGGGAGTAAGTCACTAGCATCAGAAATAGTCATTAATTAGGAATCGGTTTGTGTTAATGTTATGCTTAGCGAGAATATTACAATGCTGTTGATATCACTAACCATCACGTAACCATATTGATAAAATGTAAATACAGAATATTGCGGTGTGTATTTGTATATAAATTTTAGAAAAAAAATCGGAAAAAAGACTAAAATATCGCATTTTTCACTCTAGTATTATAACAACCAGTCTTATTGGGCAGGAGTACACTATTACTCGTAAGTACTAGATAATGTCTTTATTGATATCACCTCGATAGCTAAAGTATTATCTGATTAATTTCAAAAGTAGATCGATTGGAGGCGATCGGAGATTTTTCGCGCCCAATAAGACGTCAAAATGTCGCTCTGACGAATGTTCAATTGAAAAACTTTTTTCATTGAAATTGGTTGTAATCGATTTAATTCGTCAAGTGTCTACTCGATTAGAACCTTTTAGCACATACTGTAGCATCTATATAATAGTCGTATTATTTAAAAATAAACAATTTAAAGTCTTTATCTATGTCCGTTCCTCGATTTCACTCTTATAGATGTCGTGATAGCCTAGTGAATGTCGTGTCCCTTGATTTAAGCTAAACTTATAATGGAATAACTATTAATAAGGAAGCTCACTAAAATTTAGATATAAAATTTTACGCGATCTGAGTGTTTTTGCATATTATTTGTTTTTATCCTTTTTCGATAGGTAAAGATGACGTGAAAATGTATTATATAAGTTGTACTTTTTTCTTGGTGTTTTGAGGATTCGGAAAGTAAAAGGAATCGGTGGAGTTGTGTCTCGAGAGAAAAGTACAGCTTGTTCGTAAATTGTATTATTAAAACCTAATTATGTTAATAGTTCCTGAGATTATAAACGTTGTCGTTTAGCAGAATTTATTTTCAACAGTGTGGTGCTGAAATATATCATGTGGCAGTTTCTTTACAATTTATTAACAATTGTTAAAATAATTTAAAACTTCATAAACCCTATTGTTATATTTGATTGTGTATATTTCAATTCGAAAGTGATGATAAAAATTGTAAAATTAATTAATATATTTAATTAGATTTGTTAGTGCCAAAAATAGGGTTTATAAACATATTGAAGTTAAGTTGGTTTTAGGGATAAACGATGAAGTTGAGAAGATTATTGTAAAGAAAAAATAAAAAAAACGAACTAGGGTCTTTGTTAACATGTAATTTAACGGGTTAATGTTTGTATTGGGCCGCGGCTACGGGTTATTCAGCCAATTTTAAACTTATTTTGTTTGAAAAAAATAAATGAGAGGTTGTGAAATCGAATGTAAGGCCCGTGGTAGCGGTTCAATCATAAAGTATAATAAAATATTGATAAATAAAAATGGAGTAGAAACGATCTACGATTTAATAAAAACTGAATAATAAAACGCCTGCATGGGACCGGGTTACACTATAAACGTACAAACAGACAAACAGACGTAACCACTACATGTTGATGCGATGCGTTCACAGTTTAAAGCAGTATTCATTGTTTTATCTCTCACTTTTACAATGATATAGCAAATCTTCAGATATTTTTTACAATTTGTTCACATTTCGAAAATAATGAAATTTGTTTGAGGAAACTGTAGTCACTGACAAAAAAGATTAATTTTATCAAAAAAAAATTTTTATTAAATATATATTGTGTGAAAAAAAAATCTTTCACACAATATATATTTTTATTTCAAAATTATACTTCGATAGGCTGCTGATTAGTTTTTTTTACCTATATATCTTTTGAGATACATATTATCATATTAATTTCGACTAAAAGGCATTTTGTAATGGAAAAAAAGGTTCATAAACATAGTTAAATTACCGTTTGTCAGTGTATAAATTTCCTCAAACATTTTGTGAATTTTAACTCTAATCTATTTCCGAATTTCACTAAACACTGAGGAACCAGTTTACACACTATCGTCTATGTCTACACTTATATGTATACATTTATTTGTTATACTTTTAATGTTTGTATGACATATGGCTCAAAGTATACATTTAAATATGGACTTTCATTAATTATATATTTTATTTCACGTATTTCAACATGATTTATATCTATGTAATTTTAAAGAAAATTATTTAACGTTTAGTATAAATAATATCAACAATTTATGAACATATTACAATATATAATTTGTTATGATATATATTTATTGATATCATTTCCCTATTGTACAATAAATGTATCAACATATATACATTTATTCATAGTTATGTTTATTCCATAATTTGATAAATATATATAATTATATATACATATTTCAGTTCACATAACTATATACATACACATATGTCATACAGACTGTCTGCATACTGCACAACAGAAACAAAATGCTTTAATCGTGAAACAGGTATTTTGGATTTCCATGTATATTCTACTTCTGACGCTGTAAACTAAGATTTTAACTATTTCGAGTCTCATCTACTCTTGTGTCGTTTATTAATTTAGCGTAAGGAAATATACAGCGGTTTTCAAAAATCAAAAAAATCTTGTTCACCAAAATTTTTGTTGCTAAGGACCTAAGAACCCATCACTAATAAAAAATAATAATGTGAATTTTTAAGAAAATCAAAAGGAGTAAGAAATAAAATCAACTGATTTTTGTAATAATTTCTGTGTCTTTTTTAATGTCCCAACACGACGCCTGTTTTACGTCAAGATTCAGTTACAAAGTCACATCACACAAAGAGTAGTTTATATAAGATAGGTACATACAATATATGCAGAGGTTGCTCATTTTTCCAAGAACGAAATGTATACTGCACGTTTTCAAGTAACTACGAGGAAGGTAGTGACAGCTTGTTTACTCGTACGCCCGCTTGCAACGTTCTACGATGCTCAAACCCGATACGAGCGCTATTGACACATGTCCTGTCTGTAACTTAGTACATTTTTACTCTGTGGCAGCTTAAATGCACGCTTGAAGAAATAAAATTGAAAACTGATATTCTCGGCGCCAGAAATCTAGCTCACGAATTTTGAAAATCGAACACTTTTCAAATTGGCCAGGATTGATTGTGAAGGAATTGTTAGTTCTTAATTTGAATTTTGAAATCTATGGTTAGCATGTTGGATTAGCAAAAAGTTTTTAATGTTGTATCTATTTTACTTATGGTGTATTTATAGTAAAATATTTTCCTATGGTTCTTATGTTCTTAGGGCAACAAATGTAATTCTGTGTCTCATTCGATCGCTATTTAGGCTACATCTATAAACATTACACCAGGTGGTTGCTCGCTTACTTACACACCAACTTATGTATGCAACAAGTTATATAAAAATATATTTTATAATTTTTTTCTATCACATTTTCATCTATGTGGGTTTATCTCTTCAAGTGACGTGGCAATTTATAATTTATTAATATAATATCATTTTTATGAATATTAGATTTACTATTTCAATATGAAAACTGCGAATAATTTATTACAGCATTAGTTTAAATTTTCTTAAAAGATATTTCAATTTATTTTACGTCTCTCGATAAGAGGATTTATTGAAATATTAATGTTCTGATTTAAAAGTAAGTCTACAAATGTTTGCTTGGTCGCAAAAAATATTTTCGGCTCCTAATATATATTTTTTCATTTGAAACGGCGCTTGAAGAGATAAACCCACGTTCAGAAACACGTAGTAAAAACCGAATTAATTTGAACTAACGAGCTTTTCATACATAGTTCGTCATTTATTTTCTAATATCACGCATGAATACTCCACATTGTGTTCCTGTGGCTTAACCATAGTCGAAATAATTAATTAAAATTAAAATAAAAAAAATATATACGACTGCAGTAAGTTGAATAAATACAGCCGAGTGTAATGTAAGTTTATAATGAAAAGCCCCTATGGAGGTTTTTATAATAGATGAAAAATAATAAAAAATAAAATACAAAGGTAAATTTGTAAAATAAATACGACGGGTAAAATGTTTATTCGTTAAAATTGACTATCGTAAGTAGTATTCGATTTGTATAAAACTAAAATAAATTAAAGCAATCTGATTTATAATATCTGTGCTGTTTTATTTACTCACCTTTTGAAGAATATTTTTTAATTAATATTTTCACAGCTTTCATTTTTGAATAAAATATATTGTGTGGATTGCATAGAAATTCTGTATTATTTTATTTTGAAATGAACATTGCTTCTTTATCAAAATTATTTTTCGTATAGAATTTCAATCAATTTGGATTGATACTGCATAAAGGATAATTTGCATGTAATGTAATAAAGGATAATTTGCATGTAATGTAATTACTTCATAAAAATGTGCAACATATTTTTGACTATTCATTTGCTTATTACTGTTATAAGCAAATAGATAAAAACTGTTATTTTCTAAAGTAACAATGACAATTTACGAGAAACAGTCATTATCAGATTTACATATTTACAAAATATCATAAAGGGGTAAATACGTTTTTTTACATATTGTTTGCTATAGGCAACAAAGGCTAGATCTCCGTGTGACAGTAAAAACCTAATAACTTTATTTAACGTGAAATAATTTTTCCCAGTTTTGTACTTGGTGAGTTTTTCATGTTACTCGACTATATTTTATCCTGTTTTGGGAAATAGCTACTATACTAAAAAAAACTAGAATTTACTGAAACTCCAGTATCGAATTACAGTGAGTGAGTTTTCTCACAACTTTCGAACATTTTCCAATAGTTCACGTAACAGTTTAAACGGAGGGTAGACGTTTAATTTCCTGTAATAATATATTCAGGGGGCCATTATGCAGGCACTGTGCGAGCTTGCAACAACCTTCCGTGATTGGTTGCTCAGTATTAACGAATATTATGGAATAAATAATTTGTAATAGCGCTTTCACAGTAAAGGATTTTCCACATCGGTTTTCTGCGCGTATCGTATCGGCCGTCGTCGCTGGAATACGCAGGTTGGCAAATTATTAACAACTGCTGGTTAAAACATGAAACATTTTTTGAGCGTAAAAAATCCAAGCAGATAATCCGTTAGTGTAAAAGCGCTTTTAGGTTGGCTTAAATAGATTTTGGAAAATAGGAAAGCAGGTTCACTAACAGGTGAGGTATACCTACATTTAACACATTGATAATAGTGTATGGACAAAATTGCCTATAGTCTAATATAGACGAAGTTAACTTTTAATCGGTTGCGGGAAATGTTCTCTTCAGACGCAGACAAAACCGCATAAAAATAGTTAGCATGCCTATAATTACATCTATATAAAAAAACAAAATAAGACATCTAAACCAATCATTCGTCGATCGTATTTTGTTTTATCAGCTTTATAAATTGAATGGATCAAAGAAATAATAAAATGGTAATCTTTGAATTTTGACCTGTCATCGATAAGATTAATATTTGTACGACAGGTGGGCGGTTACTTTAATCTCCTTTTGATACCAAAGAGCAAAATACGTGGCAGAGGTGGCACTGTGAATTTGAAAGAACGCTACCTTCTTTTGTGTAAATGTTGTAATAATGCACATAGGTATCGGTAATTAATTAAATTTTATAGAAAATATCTATTTACGAGTATGTATTGAATACAAAATAACAATTCTGAAGAAGAGTAAAATGAACAAGTTTTGGAATATTTATAGACATTCGGGATTTAATCGGGATTACTTATTATAAAAGGTAATACAATAACATAATATCAAAGTAACATATAGGTCACTTTTTATCCATGTGCGGTAAGTTCCTCGGAACACGGGCAAAATCACTTGCGGAAGCCAGTTCACGTATCATCTACCTAGCTTTTTCCCAACTATGTCGGGGTCGGCTTCCAGTCTAACGGGATGCAGCTGAAACCAGTGTTCTACATGGAACGACTGCCTGTCTGACCTCCACAACTCAGTTACCCGGGCAACCCGATACCCATTGGCAAGACTGGTTGTCAGAACTTTCTGGCTTCTGACTACCCGTAACGACTGCCAAAGATGGTCAAATAACAGCCCACCAGTTTATCGTGCCTTGTGAAACACGGAAGACCTCGTTATGACAAGATGGTCACCCATCCACGGACCGACCGACCAAGCGTTGCTTAATCTTATCGATTGATCGATCCGCGAGGCTTTGACTAATAGCCGTACCCAATAACCTATCTATTTGTTATTTTGCTTAGTAGAGACAGGAATTTAACATTACTTGTATGGGGCTTATGTCAAATTTCTATCTCTAGTAGGCAAATCCAGAGATAGATAGATTATTGATTTCCGCAGTTAGCCACGAGCTCTTCAGCCAGTTCACGTATATGTATGTATAAACGTCAAACAACAGACTTTGTATACAAATCACTTACAAAATGTTGTTCTACTTTTTGCACGCGACAGTAGTATCAACACTGAGCCAATTTCCTTATTCCTGCCACTACACACTCCAACACTCACGGTATTTGCTCAACTTTGACGTGACACGGCAGGTGCCAGGTTATTGCGTAGCTGACAGGGGGAAACAGGGGGTCGAGCGGATCCCCAGTGACACGGCGTTTTTGGGGGTCTTTGAATCGATCTTATTGTTGTAGGGTTTTAATGGAATCAATGGAGATTTTTAATGATATAGTTTTTATATATTAAATCTTGGAAGAATAAGTGCGTTATATTTAATATAGTGGTATTAAATTGATTTTTGTTATAATATTATAAACACGTTATATACATTTTTGGGGCGGTGTCTGTAAGCGTCTACGTATTTTAATCATAACAAAAAAACAAACAAGGAATTAGATGTGTTTTTTTAAGACATCCAGTACAAGATTCTTTTCGTTTCTGAACAACACATTACTTGCTAAGGGTTCTTTACCTCCCACAAAAAAAATCCTTTTACCATACATACAAAAAAACACTGCTGCAACACAGCAATCAAGAAATACAAAAGCACCAAACAACAAAAAATCCGCTGTATCGCTGTATTAAGCTATCAAGCTGTCAATTTGTCGTCCAGCAAGCAAGCAACGTTAGAATTATGCAAAGCTGGCTGCGATAGCAAAAAGCGCTGCCGATATTACGACTGGCTAAGCGGATTATAAGTACTACGGTTTATTTTGGCCTAGATTTGGTACGACCTCGGTTCAACTCGGGATTGGCGGAAAAATAAAGTTTAATCGGCTTTGTAGGTAGTACTTGGTTTTGCAGTGATTTATTTAGAATTTGTAAGTATTATGAAGTTTATGTTTGAGATATAGTATTTGTTATATACTGAAGCTTTTGATTAACGTATTGTAAAAAGCTATCACTTTATCTGAAGGCTAACCCTTCAGATAAAGTGTCCTAAAAAATCCTGAAAATGACCAATATCATCATCTGCCTAGCCTTTTCCCAACTACTTTGGGATCGGCTTCCAGTCTAACTGAATGCTACTGAGAACCAGTGTTTTACCTGGAGCGACTGCCTGTCTGACCTCCATAACCCAGTTACCCAACCTGGCACCCCTTGGTAAGACTGATTGTTAGGCTTCTGACTACCCGTAACGACTGCCAAAGATGTTCAAATGACAGTCGGGACCCACCAGTTTATCGTGCCTTTCGAAACACGTAAAAACTCGTTATGACAAGATGGTCACCCATCCACGGACCGACCGCGCCAAGCGTTGCTTAACCTGTCACCTGTAAAATGTCCAATAATGATATAATTGTAATAATAACTGTTACAAAAGCAAGAACTAAACATGAATATGATACTTTTAACACGAGACTAAATACGTTCCGCTTTGTGAATAACAATATATTGAATATTATTTTGCTAATTTGAATATTATGTTAATAACAACTGATTTGGAGAGGTTTGTACTACAAATTGATCTCCTTGAACATTTTCTTGGAAAACTCTTATCAAATCATCTGTGAAGAAGCTAGCAACAAGTTCTTGAGAAAATATGTTTAATTTATTTTACTTTGATAACTTCTGAGAAATGATCTTTGTTCCAACGTACTGTTTTGCTACAGAGTAAAAAGCCTTGTTAATATTTAAAGCTGCTTACAGTTCTAGTCAAATAACTTTGCTGCTCTGAAGTTGGCGACTAGTGAAGTCACGATAGTCTGAATATACAGATTTCAATTTAGAAATTCAATAGATTTTGAAAAAGGTTGAAAATCTATTGAAGAAAATTCTATTGTCTGTACCAAAAATTCACTTAAGCCGCGGCTGATACGGGCGAAAAATCTAGAAGGTTATAAAAAATAAATCATGGAAGGTATTAAATCGTCCAAAATCTGCAAAACCTCATCTCAAAAACTTTAACACAAAGTACCTACAACACCTTTTTCAAAAGTACCAACAAAAAATCAGGGTACCAAGGTCCCATTTTATCATTACAAGAAAAATGTTTTGGCACTTTGAGAAAACAAGTGTCGTGAACTTTTTCACTTAGTTGCTTCGACTTTAATGACTTCCTTGGGAGGGGGAAGGTACCGAGGTTCAGGGATTTCTCGAATATTCTGTTTAACTTAAACCAATTTTGGATAATATATGGGTTTTGTTTTGCGCAGTGATTTTTCTTTGTTTATGTTGTGTTTTATTTTTGAGTGGTATTTAATGGTGGTTAATAACGTTGTGAAATAGGGGAGTATGTAAACTACCACTGGTTTTGATAGTGAGTGAATATAGGTATTCCTGAAGTATAGTCAACAAAAAATAACTATGTATCCCTATTACTTGGATGCATATTGCATAAATAAAAAAGCTGTACTTCTGGACACGGCACGCAACGTCAGGAGGTTTCTCTCTATGGGGCGCCGGTATCATAGACCATGTTCCTCATGCCGGTGGGACACTATTTTTATATTTTTAAATGTTTTGTTTTTTATTATATGTTTTTATGAAATATTTAAAAATGTAATTATATGAAATGGATGAAAAAAAAGGATGATAAAAAATACTCAAAGTATCTTAACTGACATCATCGTATGGTCAAAATATATTCACATCGAAAACCGACTTACACTCAACAATTTTTCCAAAATGCGCCTTCCAAAATTAATTCCCAGCATACCATCCTAAACAAATTCCAAGAATGGAACGCTCCAGAAGGCACCAAGTGGTATAAAGTAACAGGCCACTGGGGTCTAATAAGGTAGAGCCGACATTCGGAGCCGCACAACTTTGTCATAGCGTTTTTGCGATATCCGACCCGCGGGTACGATATTAAATTGTACCTAGCTTTTAATCAAATTGATTGTAAACTTTGCATTTCAAATACTTTTTTAGGGTTCCGTACCCAAAGGGTAAAACGGTACCCTATTACTAAGACTTCGTTGTCTGTCTGTCTGTCTGTCTCCACGCTGTATCTCACTAACCGTGATAGCTAGAAAGCTGAAATTCTCACAATTGATGTATTTCCGTTGCCGCTATAACAACAAATACTAAAAATAAAAAAAATATATTAAGGAGGATGGGGTACGGAACCCTTCATGCGCGAGTTCAACTCGCACTTGGCCGGTTTTTTAAATAAACTAAATTCTTATTGAGTAGATGCCTAACTGGAGTAAACAGGACTTTTTCATCTTGAGGAACTTCTTACACAGATACTCGTACATAAACAAATAAACTACTGCTTAAGATTCAATTGATTAGTTGCTAGTTATTATTATATTCACTATGATTTTTTGCTGCATTTTCTTTTAATATAAATAAAAAGGTCATATCACGACTGTTTACTCTTAATTATGTACAGACAACAGCAGGTCACAGTAACAGAATCTGTCAAATTTTACCAATCAAACATTAACCCTCCACTATTGTAATAAGGTTGAAAATCTATTGCAAAAATTTGTCACATTGTGGTAACTTGATGTGCTATCGTCTGTAGGTCTGTCCTACCTACTCAAATAAGGTAGTAGCTATGCTCACTGTGAACTTACTGTGCATGTACACATACACAAGAATGATTCACCTGTCTTCGTGAAACTGTGAGATTGTTTAAACTTTTATTTGTTTTACTGATCAATCACAGGCGTATCGAGTGCGGTTTTGTCAACTCTCCTCACAACGTAACGAGGTGTTATGTTACTAAGGTTCGCTAGTAATTAGTTTAATTTTCAATCCGTTTACTGGACAATTAGCTGATATTGGCATTGTTGGGGCAAGTGTTTGGTGAATATTACAAAGTGATATAGATTGTTTAGTAGTTTGCTATCTAAGAGATTCTGGTTGATTATACGGTAGTAAAGCCGTGGAGGTTAGTTGTCCGATATCCTATTCCATAAATAACCCTATTGTATCTACTTAATGATTTAATAAAAAGTACAGACAACAGCAGGTCAACGTATACGAATCTGTCAAATTTTACCAATCGAACATTAACCTACCTCCGTTGTGATAAGGTTGAAAATCGATTGCAGAAATTTGACAGATTGTGGTAACTTGATGTGCTGTTGTCTGAACTAAAAACTGTGTTTTCTATATAATTCGAATCTTTCCTGAATTTTGGGACACCCTTTACATAAGTGTGTATATAATACGGTATCAGTGTTTTATCTTTAGGAAGATCTGTGGGTGCATAGAGCGATGCAAAAAAGTAAAGATAATGAAGAAAAATACTATGAACATACTAAACCAGCCCAAAGCAATCAATGGCGAAACTACTACGATTACAAAATTCCAATTTCAAAAAGATTTCACTTCCGAATACAACGTCAACAAACCGCCAATGCACTTTATCTAAACTCCGTCCCAAGCGATAACTCCACAAGAAACCACTGCAATAATTCAGTGGAACGGAATGGAAACGTGTAATTTTTCACAGAAACGCCTTCCCTAGCCTTCTCATATTAGTTCCGAGAACATATCGACGCCAATATCTTGGAGAAAATTGGGGCAAAAACTCCTTCAATAATTTCGCAATTGTTCTATCATGAATTTCTTGGTAACCTGGTCGATTTGTGATGAAGAATTGGTGGTAATTTGGTACGACAAATGAATTCATGGAAACGGTTTTCTTTGAAGTAAATAATGAAATATATGTGGAAGGACCGAAGTATGTCGTATAGTGTAAAACGAAGACAAAATCATTTTGATTTCGTCCGTATTTAACACCTATTGCTTTATCAGAGGCAGGTTTATAACAATGTCGTTCAATACCGATCGTCGGCCACGGCGGCTGTTCTCACATAAGGAGATCAGCCAGCTGCGCAGGACATGTTATAATGCACAAGCATTTGGGAGGTTTATACCAAGAGTTGATGAAGATAGCATGTAATATTTGAGTCTCATAAAATTAGAACGTATTACCCATTCCAAAAAGTCTAGTAACGATGACACAAACAAACCAAACTGAGACCACCGTCCACCATACTTAATTTATGAACCCGTAATGTTCTGGACGGGTGTTGAAAACATTTGGACCATTCTCCCACGAAGCGTGAAGCCACTTACTTTTTACAGTCGGTTTTCGGCCAAACAAAACGGCAAAAACCTAACATTCCGGGCTGTAAGCTGGCCGCTAATTTTTTGTTCCTATCGCGCGGGCTACCGAATTGAAACCACAAAAATAGGCTATAAAATTCTTAGGCTGAGGCCAAACGAGCATAATTTTTTGAGTCGTGAGTCGCAAAATTTCGGTCGCAGAAAATACTTACAAACAAAAAAGACAACTCATTTTGCGTTGCCGTGTGAATCAAATAGGGCTTTTGTATGAAACCGAATGCAGCAGATTTTCTGCGACCGAAATTCTGCTACTCACAAATTACGCTCGTTTAGCTTCAGCCTTACTGGGAACTACGAACTTGAAATAGGATTGTCTTGCCCTATAACTCGGTAGGAACTCGATTGGAACTCGATTCGGTAAGACACTGCAATCGAGTCTTGGCACGATTGGATTTTGCAATAAATAGTGCTCTTAGTCGCATTCCGATTCTATTAAGGTTTCGTTGGAACATCAATTCAGTGCTTTTTGTGGTTCGACTGGATTCAGGGAAGCTGTGAGCACAGCAGTAAGATAAATCTGTGATTTTATATTGTGGAAAGTGCGCTTGACATCGTGGATTTGGATTCTATTAGTTACTTGTGAGTTTATTTTCTTAGAGGAATATCCCTGTAGATAGTAAGCTGCTGTTAGTACGTTCAAGAATATGGACTCAAAAATATATAATCTTACATTCCAGTATAAAAATTATTATCATTATTCTTCTCAATGTTTTAGATTATATCTTTTTATTGTCTTCTTGAAGTAATATATGCTGCATACAATAGCTTTTTGCAGCAAAAAATGCTACTTTTTTAAGTTTTACATAAATTATTTTGTTGTAATAGGCATTCTTCTGACAAAACCTACTACAAAAGTCAAACGCCATTCACAAAAAGAATTCGCAACCCAACTACGACACAAAGAATTTGATTTGAAAACAACTGTGAACTCCCACTTCTATGTTACGTCAATACTCTGCAGTCTGACCTAAGAATCTAAGTCAGGAATTGCAACCCAGTTGTCCTTTAAACTACAGCTCTCAAAGTTTGCGTATGAATTATTTATAGAGCGCCACGGCTACGTCTTGTGAATCGCGTTTGATAATACGTGAGTGAGTGTATCAATGTGGATGTGTGTCCTTGTGTTGAGATGTTGTTTTGATAATAAATTGTTCACGTAATTATTATTGGCATTCGATTTTCCAAAAGATCAGAGATCGATAGAAACAAAGATCAGATAGTTTAGAATGCAAATCTTTCTTTACAAATAGTAAGAACATTACTTCACATGCTCACCGGTGTGGTAAGTATGAGTTGGCTTTGTTAAACGGTGGACGTTTTTATACTGTGACGACGAGACGGTTGCTGCAGCTGAATTGCTGATTCAAGACATCTGATGATTTCCCATCGACAAAAAAGGAGAACTGTTTTCTTATAATATTTCTTCATCATTGTAAATGATATCTGCGGTAAATAGAAGTTTAGTAACTTAAAATTCTAATACTTAAATTAATCAGGCCTCAAATATCCACTCTCGTGCATAATAGGCTTGCTAATCAACCTTCTACTCTACCAAAATCACAACATAACTATCCCAAACTTTCTTCAAAAACAAAATCTTCAAGACAGCCAAGATTTAGAGGTCAACAGCGACAAAATTAGTGTTTTAATTATTAAAAGTAAAACTGGCTTGCTGAGGGCTTGCTATAACTCGGCGGAGTGACAAAGCCGGTCATTAAATTTAATATTTAACTTGGTGGCGTTAGTTTCGCCTCTCGACCCCGTTGCCGCGTTACTGCGGTGTGAGGGGGAACGAAAATTGTGGAATTTTCAGGTCTCAGTTGGGCTCAAAATTAAAACAGGACTAAAAATTTGAAAGATAAGTTTAGTTAGCCTTGATTAATTTATACTTAAAGGTAGGTTACAAGATCAGAACTTAATTTTCGAAGTCTTTTACAGTTTTTCCAGTATTGACGAACTTCGCAGTCAATGTGATTGCCTTTGTGATTGTGAGTTACTACTGTGACTTGCTTTTTTTTATTAAAAGCTTTTTTATTAAAAGCTTTTTTTTTTATATTTAACTTGCAATGTATGTAAATATATTTGTATGTTCGGGTGAAATATTTGAACTCAATTTTGAAGTAGATATATTCAACCGTTTGTGCTGAGATTTTGTGGACGCGTTTAGTTTGGATGAAAATACATGTTAAGATATGTGAAGTCATTCTAAATCCAATATGGCGGATCATACAAGATGTCCGAACAGTTATATTTAATCCACTTATACAATATGGGTATCAAATAAAAAGGCTCGTTGAGAATAGCTAGAAAAAGTATATGACGTCATTCTGAATCCAATATGGCGGACCATGCAGGATGGCGGAATAGTTACCTTTAGTCCACTTTTACAATATGGGTATTAAATGAAAGAGCTCGTTAATAGTAACTAGAAATAATGGCGATAACTAAAAAGTAAAAAATAAATTAAAAGTAAAAAAAAAACTTTTTAAGAAAAAGCTTTTATTTAAACGCTCTAAAAAGAAGAAAATAAAATTTTGACAATAATAAAAGCTTGTCGCGAGGTTTACATACCTACCTATCAATATTCCTTTATACATCATAATAATTTGTGGTAAATCGAGCGACAAGCTTTTAATAATGACAAAATTTTATTTTCTTCTTTTTAGAGCGTTTAAATAAAAGCTTTTTCTTAAAAAGTTTTTTTTTACTACCTTTTTTTGGAAAATATACTAACATACGCATTAAACGTAATAATCTGACAGTTCATCACAATTTTGGTAACCAAATTAGGTTTAATAATAATAATTTTTACTACTGCGCTAGTCAAAAAATACTATCCACCAGTTCCACAACTTTCGTACCGCGTAACACAATTTCAGGTCCGTTTGTGGTTGTAGATGATTTTGTGTATTTTTTTCCCAACTCTAGTTTAATTTGAAGGCAGGCAGAGCCAAACAGCGCGCATAGTCAAACACCTTTGATAGTGCTCGAATTAATGGCTTGATTGTTTGACTACAACGGGTATTTGCACCTTTGTATTGTAAATGGCAGTTGCCGATGACGTTTGAGTGGTTATGAATATTTTTATAAACCGTCATTTGTTTTATTGGAAGTCACTTTCCGATGTACTGTTTTACACGTTGTGGGATGTTTTTAGGGTTCCGTAACCGAATGGCAAAAAACGGAACCCTTATAGATTCGTCATGTCTGTCTGTCTGTCTGTCTGTCCGTATGTCACAGCCAGTTTATTCCGAAACTATTAAGACTACACCATTCAAACTCGGTAGGTAGATGTATTATGTTAACCGCTTTACGATTTTTATACAAAAATAAAAAAATAATAATATTAGAGGGGGGCTCCCCATACATGGAACTGAAACAAAAAATTTTTTTTTTCGTCTAACCTATACTTGTGGGGTGTCTATAGATAGGTCTTTAAAAATGAGATTGAGGTTTCTAAAACCATTTTTTCTCAAAGTCAATCATTTCAGAGTAAGACACTTTCAAAGTGCTAAAATGTGTGTCCCCCCCCCTGTAATTTCTAAACTACCAAAGTGAAAAATCTAAAAAAAATATATGTTGTAGATCTTAATAAAACCTATCAACCAAAATTGGTTTGAACTAAATACAGTCAGTAGTTTTTGAGTTATAGCACTTTTTCAGGAACCGCAAATTATAACTTTGTTATTCATAATTATATTTGTATGAAAAACAAAGTTATATTTTGTTGCCGAGAAATGTTCGTGTTTTGGCTAATTGTAGGCAGTAGGTACGTTTATTTTTCATAGATAATGGAACGGAACCCTTCGCGCGCGAGTCCGACTCGCACTTGGCCGGTTTTTTTGACATTGTTTTATTAGGCAAATAGAAAAAATACTATCAAGAATATGCTCTTGTTATATGTTAAATTTGACCTAATTTTGTAGTAGGTATTAAGGGTGAGTTGCACCAATAACCAAATCGTATCCAGCCGTCAATTCGCTGATTGGACCAATAGTTGGTTATCGTTTAATGGCTAAATGGTACAATCCAACTTATTTTTTTTCCTACGAACGGAAAATATAACATGAAACAAGCCATTGTAAATTAACAGCGTTTTCTGATGTTCCGTTTATCGAAATACAAATCTATATTCAATTAATTAATCACTGCATACTACAGTATCAAAATATGTACAGACGCTAACACGTAAACTTACGTCAATCTGTAAAATTTCTTCGATACATATTCGACCTTATTACAACATTGGAAGTTTAATGTTAAATTAGTAAAATTTAACACATTCGGGTAGGTAAGCCTGCTGGCATCTATACGCACAAATATAGTCATTCACCATACCTCCCACCAAAATTAACGCTATGTTATGCAGATAATAATACCTACATATTTGTGCAGCTGCATGATCAAAATATTTAGGCTTTAATTAGCTCGGAACTGGCAGCCATCGCGTATATTAAACTCGCTGAATATTTAGGATAGCTGTGTTCTATTTGTACTAATCACGAGTGGAAAAGCGTGAAGCGGTGGATGAATATGCTGGATTCCTATTGGTGACTATAGTGGATTAGGTATATCTGAGAACTGGTTGATTTTCCTCGGTTTCATGTCAAGAACTAGGTACTTCCCGTATATGGACAAAATATAGTCTATGTTACGCGGGGATAGTCCAACTTTCCAATAGTTAAGGAATTTTCAAATCGGACCAGTAGTCTCGAATCGGTCTACGGATCGGATCTTTTAGGGTGCAAAGAAACAAACAAATGTTTTTTTTTATTGTATTAGTATCTATAGATAAAATTCACAGATATACCTAAATATATAGTTCAACGGTCAGAAGTTAAGTTTCCTTTCAAATAAAGAGAGATGGTACTAAGTTTATTTCTCAATGTTGTCTAAAAATACACTAAATAAAAAACCACTAATACAAAATAACATACGCAGCCAAAAATTCCTGCTATGACCTAAAAAAATATTTTCACAACGATATAAGTAAATTCTTACGTAGTTTGTGCAAATAAAAAAGCGGACCCGTCTCTTTAATTAAATAATCTTGTATCTCAAGCAAAACAACCCTTAATCTTGTAACATTCCACAAAAAACCTCTCTACCCCTTATTTTTGCTCTTAAAAGAAAACGTGGCGACGAAAAAGGCTTTTATAATTAAATGTCTCAATACTTTGCGATCAAGTGACTGTAAATAGTGTTCGATCACAAAGGAAACGACTGAAAACAACTGACTATGTATTTTAATTAAACTGCTGGATACTACATCTTAAATATATAGATACTAGCTTCCGCCAGCGGTTTCACCCGCTCCCTGAGGGAACTACCACCCGTATAAAAAGTAGTCTATATGTTATTCTGATGTATAAGCTATATTACTGACTGTCATCGGAGAGCACGTTAATGTCGGTCCTGCGCCTGATCTCTCTCCGGTCGTGTCGGATTGCCGTCCCATCGGGTTATGAGAGTGAGGGAATAGGGAGTGCACCTGTGTCTGCGCAAATGCTTGTGCACTATAATATGTCCTGCGCAGCTGGCTGACCTCCTTATATGAGAACAGCCGCCGTGGCCGATAATCGGCTAGGACGCCATCATTACTGTCAAGTTTCATCAAAATCCATTCAGTAGTTTTTGCGTGGTAACAAACATACATACAGATACATCTATCGTCACAAACTTTCGCATTTATAATATTATAGTAGGATACTAGCCGTTTCTTGTGGCTCCACCCGTGTGACATGGAAACTACTTCTTACATCGGGATAAAAAGTAAATTTTGTCCTCTCTCAGAGTTGACTATCTAGCCCAAATTTCATTAAGATGAGATCAGTACTTTTGGCGTGAATGTGACAGACAGACAGTTACTTTCACATTTATAATATTAAAGGTTTCCAAGATCTACGTCTCATATGTAGCATAACTTAGATGCCTTATAGAGATTGATTAAATAGTCAAGTTTATTGAAATTTCTCTGAATATAGGATATTCCTCGAGATAGGTATAGATGACTTATAAGTGATACGTATACCTAGGTGTGTAATCGACAGTACTGTATTACAGAATCAGTTCTGGGAATGTAAGGTAGGCGTGTTGTCAAACGTATGATTGTTCTTATAGCTTCAGTAGTTTGTAGATAGATCTAGGCAAAACAATTCTTATCTGGATTTTTAAAGTAAGATTAGGTAGGTCAGAATTTCTGTTCCATAGAACATACAGACGACGGCAGGTCAACGTATACGAATCTGTCAAATTTTACCAATCAAACATTAATTTACCCCCATTGCGATAAGGTTGAAAATCGGTTGCAGAAATTTGTCAGATTGTGGCAAATTGATGTGTTGTCGTCTGTACATTATATTTAAGAATATTTTTATCATCATCATCATCTGCCTAGCCTTTTCCTAACTACGTAGGGGGCGGCTTCCAGTCATAGGATTTAAGAATATTTTTATATTTAAACAATATTTCAATTCTTAATAATATATAGTTTTTATCAGTTTCCTAGTTAATCAACAAAATCATTTACAATAATACAAATACAACCAAATAAATCAATTAACAAAATTAAACCGTTGAACTGATAATTGAGCTGCAATCTACAGAATTCAATGCATTACACGAATCCGCATAATGACACAAAACCGCAGACAAACAACATTGCTATAACCATACTAGATTTCTATAGACTCCTTAGAGCATTTAACCAAGAGGAACCGCCGTGAGCACAAGCCTATATGAGAAAAAAGTCGCCTAATTTTATCGCAAGGGGCGAAGCAGCAACAAATTGCGACTGCGACTCATGCAAATGCGTGAGCATTTTTGATAATATCGTTACACATGCATATGAGAAAAATATGAGTCACACAGTGGCATACAAGCACGTCATACATTTAAGTACGCTCTTATACCACTTGTTTTTACAGAGGCCAGCACATCGACCTACCTCAATCAGTCAATTTATTCAATAGATTTTCAACCTTATCACAATAGTTAAAGGTTAATGTTCTATTGGTTTTTGACAGATTCTGGTAGGTTGACCTGCTGTTGTGTGTGTATCAAGTTTATGCCATACACACAATTTACAATTTATTTATGATAATGCATAAATGAGCAATCAGTAACAATTTATAGAGGAGAAGGTACGACAATGGCGTGTCCAGTCGGTTCAATTATCCAAAATAGACTCAAATTACAGCGGAGTACTCTAAAATATTAAATGAACTAATTGGCCGTTTGGAAGCATCGATATTACCGAGTAATATAAACTTAAGTGGCTCGTGTTTGTTCACTATTCCGGTTTGAGATTCCATTCCGCCATTTTGTGTTATGAAACGACTTTCGTAATTGGCAAACGATTTCTTTTGAGTTCAGGCTTTTATTTCAATGTGCACATTAATAGGAGTGGTTTTTTAATTGGTAAATGCAGCTCGAATTTATTGCGCATTATTTTTATAGTTACCACGACGAAAGAGGTATTATTTGATAATTTAAAAATCCCATTGTAAATATTTGGAAATCAATGGGGGAGGCCTATGTTCAGCAGTGGACGTCCTATGGCTGAAATGATGATGATGATGATGATTGTAAATATTTCGTATCCCACTTTTGATAATGGTAGCATTCTTAAATAAAAATATGCAGTGGTATTGGGCTTCCACTACACTATAGCATTTTATTTTTATTTATCACGAGTTCAATAAATGTTTCTTTTCTCATTACGATATTTTCAGACATACATTATCGCACTCGAGGGAACCGATTCAGTACGACGAATGTTTTTTAAATATGAGTTTATAACCTTTTTTTGACTCTTCATTCCAAGTTGATATTTGTCAATAGTAGATCTCTCTATGCTTTTTACATTTCAACTCATAGGTTACGATTAACTTAAAATAGGTGAGGAAAAGGTTCGTATTTATTGTTTTATTTGAATCGGATATTTGTATAGATATTTATTAGTGTAGGAGTGTATTGTTTTAGTTCTCAAAGAAATGGTGGCATACCGCATATCTCATCATTGGGTGCGTCTAACACCAAATAGCATGCCTACGGCATAGCAAGCCTACGGCGTAGCACACCTACGCCGTAGTCATAGGTGCTACGCTTAAGTTATCAAGTAACTTCACTTAGTCACCAACCAACAACTTAGCCTACCCTTTAGTGATAACAACCTTAATACAAGTGTCCTAAGCCTGTTTCGTCTTTGTTCGTACGACTGTAGTGTTGCCCAGGGGTACTTAGTATAAGTACATTGTTACGAAGTTACTTCCGCCCTTACTTAGCCAGCTTAATGCTGGGGCAAAGTATTATGTTTATGTGTTTAGGCTTTGAGTCATGTCATTTCTGGTTGAATTTGTGACTTTTTTTTGTATTTGGTTTGAAAAGTATTTTTTTTGAAAAAGTTAGGAATTTTTGTATTTAGATCATATTTTTTTCAGTTAGTTTGATACAAGAACATTAAACTAAAAAATATTTCAATAAAAATACACAAAATATTTTTGATTTGACTAATAAGATATTTTTATATTTAATTGATTAAGGATACAGGAAAAAAAATCACTATTCGTCATTTCTGACCAAAATTGAACATCAAAAAATTTTTCTTCCTGTTTCATACATATTTTCTTACGCACTATAAACCATATGAAATTTTTATGTAACACACAGCGAAGGCTGCGGAATTAAAGAGCGCAGTTCACGCGAAGCACTCGCAAATATGTAGCAACATTTACATTTATTCGGGGAATACATAATATGAACTGAAAGACAATGGAGACTTTCAGGAAGTTTGTTTGTCTGTTTGAAAATAACAGAGTGATGGATACTGGTGATCTGAAATGTTTGTTTTTCCCGAAATATCGATATAGCTTAATATGCTTTGGTTTTTCAGTCATATATGGTTGATTTTTAATCTATAATATAAAAATGAATCGCTAAATGTGTTGGTAAGCGCATAACTCAAGAACGGCTGGACCGATCGGGCTTATTTTGGTCTTAAAATGTTTGTACAGATCGAGGGAAGGTTTAAACGATGAGAAAATATGATTATATAAAAAAAAACAGGATCCGCGTACGAAGTCGCGGGCAGAAGCTAGTTATAAATAAAATCATTTTATAACAGACTTAGACTAGTAATGAAATAATAGCTGGAAATGTCTTCTCATTAATATATTTAAAGATTAGTCGATATTAGTGTACAATTAGCTTGCTGTGCCCATCAGGGTCCATAATTGTGACAACTATACCTAATATTTCTACCTTATGTACATTATGGAATGCAATAAAAGTCATGAGTATGAGTATGAGTCGATTGAAGGCACACACGTGTCTGTTGAATATACCGTTAGATGCATACAAAGAGAAACAAAATATTTATAAAGAAAAGATTTAAATCTTGTCTTTTATATTCCAGTAAAAAGTCCTGGTTTTCAGAGATTCCCCTCAATAAAAATAAAGCGTAACAAGTCAAGCAAAGCCCCAAAACAAAACTAGTCAACCGAAAACTGTAGACAAAGGAATATATTTTTGTATTAAGCATACCGACCTGCTGTATTTTGTTAATAACGCCGCGAGATCTCTCAAGAGTCGTCTCCTTGCCTCCCAAATTTTAATCTTATTACCATATAGATTAAGCAGAATTTCCAACGAGGGTGGAGGGAAGAATTTTCTAAGTGAGTACATATATACCGTTTTATTGTGCCCCGCAAGAGTACTCGGGTTATGATTGAGTTTTTTGCGTAACATTGTTATGGAAATAACAACCAATATGTTGTTTTTGATTGCGATGTAAAGGCGACACCTAGCCTTTGATGTTTTTTGTTCAAAATTGATTTTTTTGTTGTTTCGTTTTCTTGATTTATAGGTCGGCTTCGGGTGATTTGATTAGGGAGATTGAGTTTCTGTTTTGCATTGAATGAATTGGACGTGCAAAGAACGGTTGTTATTTTGGATATTGTGTTTATGTTCCACGATTTATTAGTTAGTAATCCAATTATTATTTTATTTGTATAACATTCAGAGATTTGAGACGTTCATTAAGTTTTTTAGTTTTATCCGTATTTTTTTCATTTTTTTTTTACCTAGATCACTTACCTTATTTTTTTAATTATTATTTTGGTTAGCGAATTAGCGTGGCTACAGGCCGAGATAATTTATTTCAAGTCGCCACAAAAGTGAAAACAAAAGCTCTATATACAGCTATCAAATCAAAACTTCTTCATAAATATGGAAGCGTCGATACTTCATATTATATTACGCGAACAGACATCACAACACGCTGGTATCGCATTATTTAAATACGCTAGCTCACAACATGCTACGCGTAAATCATACCGAATCGAGTGAGACTCGAATAAGTAATCGATTTGAATCGATATGGAAGTCCTAGCGGAGTTTCTTCTGTATTCGTGACAAGAAATCAAGTGTATTTTTTGCTGTGATTTTGTTAATATTAAGAGGTTAGTTGTTCCACGCGATCTTCGATGTTGGGGCTGCGGTTTGTTCGAGCTCCAGAAGGAACACAGTGGGTTTTAGTCAGAAAAAGTATGACACTCCCTCACACTGTCACACCCAGCGGGAGGGATCATCTGATGATTTCCCATCGATGAAAGAGGTTTGTTTCTTGTCATGTGGTGTATAACAATTATACTATAATTATTGAAAATGCGCAAAAAAATAAATTGACCATTAGAATACCACTTAGTAAAACTTTCTAAGCTATTTGAGCCAAATTATCCGAATTGAAAGCCATTTTTTTGAAAGGAAAGAAAACAATACACATTATTTACAAAAACTTCTACGTTAATTTTCAGTACACCATTTTTTATATTAATATTATTGGTTAAAAAGTTAATGGTATATGTATAACGTAACATGCAAGGCTATGTCAGTCACAGGGCGCGAGTACACCTGTCCTCGTTGACTGCGACTGGCATTTAATTATAACGTGTACGTATATTTTAATTAGACTTGCTGCGTGAATTTTGCCTGTGATTTTTGTTTTTTTTTTCATAATCTAAATAGCAGAATAGGGGGTGTACCTGTGTCTGCGCAAATGCTGGTGCACTATAATATGTCTTGCGCAGCTGGCTGATCTCCATTTTTATTATCATTATAAATCAACTCGATTCTCTCCATCTCAATAGTAAATTTTACCTACCAAATTACAAACCAAAACAAATTCCAACATGATGTGAAATCACAAACTCAAATTTCTATGAACTTTTTTTTCTCCCATATAAAATATAATAAGCTTTTGCCATGCACTGAAATTATTGCAAGCAGTATCATATCACGTGCGCATTAAACCCACAACCATAACGATGGTAAAGCGAGACGAGTATATCCAACAAAGGGTGCTATCTCTCTCTAACACTGGTAGGTTTAAAAGTTCATGGTGTGTGGTTCTCAATGGTACCCATTACAGTATTATGTGGTCGTTCCAGGTCGTTACGTCACGGTTTTATTAGTTAAAAGGCTTATAATTATTATTCCTTTGCTTAAATATTTTTGGAAATGTGCAATTATATTTTGCAGTTTTTGGCAGGTTGCCATTTTTCTTGTTATTTTTATTGTAAACTAAATTGATGGTATTAAATGAATACAATACTCAAAGTTGAAAAGAAGGTAGGTAGGTAGGTACAGACGATAGCACATTAAGTTACCACAATCTGTCAAATTTCTGCAATAGATTTTCAACCTTATCGCAATGGCGATAGGTTAATATTTGATTGGTAAAATTTGACAGATTCGTATACGTTGACCTGCTGTCGTCTATACATAATATTTTTTCTGCTAAAATTATTTTTTTGCAGCTTGTATTGGGTAAATGTCTGATTATGAATCTAGTTTTTAAGATAAACTTAAGTATGCTATTTAAATGGCTACATTAAAGATGAAGAAAACTAGCTTAAGGGTGAAAAATCTATCCCTACGCCAAATAAAGAACTCAGCCCAGGAATCAGTTATAAGATTTAACGAACATCTAGATCACCACAAATCACAAAAAACAACCAATCAGACTTACAAACACTAATATAATCACTTCTTTTAAAATTACTCAAAAGTTTCTTCGAAACCAGGAAAACCCAGAAAACAAACACTAGTATCACATAACAGCAACAGTTTCACAACTTCGCCGTGGAGTTGCGAATATTTTGTCTGTCTTTATTTTTGTTCTCCGCACTTGAACGGTAACTCATCCGCGTAACTTTTAGCGGTAATTTAACTTAACCGTAGTCGATACTGGAACCCTTTGTTATTGTAGTCGGTTGTTTAATAATGGAGTACTGAGTTATGTGTGTTTTGAAATATTACTGTTATTCATTTTGAAGTATTCATTCAATTGATTTGGAAATTTTGAATCATTCAACCATGAAGATTTTTAAGGAATCCTTTTTTTATTTACAATGTTCATAGGTACAAGTAACGTTAATGCCTAAATTATGAGACTAAAGACTTTTTTCGCCTATCGTTTTATTTATATGAACATGAAAGAAGAAATGTTATGCCCAAAGAACATGTATGCTACTAAATAAATAAAACTCTATAATATTTCTCTGAAATATAGTTAAATACGTAGATACGTCACTTCCACGGCAAAGGAACGAATCTGCTGTTTTTTATCAATATATAGGGTTCCGCACCCGAAGTATAAAACGGAACCTTTGTAAGTATGTCTGTCTCCAAACTGTATCTCATAAACCGTGACAGCTGAAATTTTCACAAATTATGTATTTCTGTTGCCGCTAAAATAACAAATACTAAAACTTAAAAAATAAAATATTTAGGGGGGTCTCCATACAATAAATACGTTACGATACGCAAATTTTTCATAAATAATGGTACGGAACCCTTTATGCGCGAGTCCAACTTGCACTTGGCCGGTTTTTTTATAGAAATGTCAAAGCAGATTCATTCGTTTGCCGTGAATACAGTAAAGTTTCATAACAATATAACTTGTACATATCATAAGCAAATAAACAGGAACAATCTCACTCCTATCATATAAAACTATGCGTCCTGTTTATGCGACACTACGCCCGCGTTCTACTTACGATAGTAAACGCCGTTTGTTGCTAGCCCATTTTATTGGCCGGCAAAAGCATTGTTTTTCATTATCTTATCTCGCTATGAGCTCAATACTGCTTCCTTATTATATGGTGGAAAGAATGGACAAGTGTTCTTGCATGTATGAATTTGGTCAATAAAATAGTTTTTTTTTCTATATATTTTTATGACGGACTTCAAAGTCAAAGTCAAAGTCAAAGTCAAAAATTTTTATTTCAAGTAGACCTATTACAGGCTCTTTTGAAAAGTCAAGCTAGTTGCACGGTTCCAAGGAGTTGGTCTCATGGAGAAGAACCGGCAAGAAACTCCATGGACACTCTTTTAAAATAACTAGGTATCTTGTACAAAATAATTTCAATTTAATGTGAGGATCACGTAGGTCAAAAAAGAGTTGTCAGATGATACTCACATTTTACAAAAGGCGCTTTTAGGTTAAATAATGTCAATGTATAACAAACAAGGTGAAATAAAAAAGGAAAAAGTACAAAAATATCCTTGGGATAACATATATGAGCCAGGGATTCGCGAAGATCACGATGCTGATGTCTGCCAGGCGTGTCTGTCCTCTATATATTGGTTAATGCTGTAATAGGCTTTAGATATTAGTACACGTTTTACAGTTGTTTTAAATTTCGAGTCCGGGAGGTCTGTTATGTTAGAAGGGATCTTATTGTAGAACCTAACACTGTTCCCCATAAATGACTTACTGGTTCTAGCAAGTCGAAAACCAGGTACCACGAGCTTGTGTTTATTTCGTGTATTCATGCTATGGATG
>NWSH02000517.1:2034850-2065591 GCA_002382865.2 Heliothis virescens
AAAAATATCCTTGGGATAACATATATGAGCCAGGGATTCGCGAAGATCACGATGCTGATGTCTGCCAGGCGTGTCTGTCCTCTATATATTGGTTAATGCTGTAATAGGCTTTAGATATTAGTACACGTTTTACAGTTGTTTTAAATTTCGAGTCCGGGAGGTCTGTTATGTTAGAAGGGATCTTATTGTAGAACCTAACACTGTTCCCCATAAATGACTTACTGGTTCTAGCAAGTCGAAAACCAGGTACCACGAGCTTGTGTTTATTTCGTGTATTCATGCTATGGATGTCACTCTTCTTACTATAATTAGTGAGATTCTTGCGAATATACATGATATTACTAAATATATACAATGAGGGAAGGGTAAGTATATTTATTTCCTTGAATATATCGCGAAGAGACTCACGAGAGCGCAAATTATATATGGCACGCACCGCTCTCTTTTGTAGTATAAAAATAGTATCCACATCCGCTGCTGATCCCCACAGAAGGATGCCATAGGACATGATACTGTGAAAATAAGCAAAATACACTAATCTAGCTGTGGCAATATCGGTCATCTGTCTGATTCGCTTGACAGCAAAAGCAGCAGAGCTTAGTTTGCTAGCGAGTGCTTCTATATGAGGGCCCCATTGCAATTTTGCGTCTACGGTGATACCTAAGAAGACAGTTGAAGGTACTAAGTCTAACGCTCTTTCGTCTAAAATTACATTTGATGCTATCAAAAAGAAAGAGGAGAAATTTGAATACGCTTTTTAGGGCTTTCATTTAAGATCTTTTATTTTTTCCCTGAACCTATTCTTTATTACAAAGCTATCTTCTTCTTAGCGAGTCAATGGCAAATCAAATTAAATTTAAATTACAGAGGCCCAATTATAAAGCTATGAGCTATCTTAATATTAACACATTCAGTGACAACAGGTTAGTGTTTAAACTTATCATATAAAGCTTGTCTATACTAATATTATAAAGAGGAAAACTTTGTTTGTTTGTTTGGTTGTAATGAATAGGCTCAAAAACTACTGGACCGATTTTAAAAATTCTTTCACCATTCGAAAGCTACATTATCCACGAGTGACATAGGCTATATTTTATCCGGGTGCGGCCAGTAATTCCCACGGGATACGAGTGAAACCGCAGGAAAACGGTTAGTTTTAAGATAAACAAAGGTAGCATGTTAAGAACATTATCAGAACATCATCTATTAAAGCTCCGTGCTTCAATTCTGTCCTGCGTTTATCGCACAATTTTCGGTCAGCACAAAATCAAAGCAGTGCTTCCACCGAGCAATTAGGGATGTCCAACAACATTTGTCAGGCATAAATCACCAGTAGATTGGCCATCAGTCTCCGGTAACAAATCCTACCGGTTGTTATGCAAATCTTCCAGCTTGTTCCACGGAGGATTTCAGTTCAAATCGTCCATTATCTTGGTAAATTGAAAGCAGTGGCTATGGGAGTTCACTTGACCGTTGAGGCATTGTTCAGGATAGGTAATGTGTTTCAAGTAGCCTATTTCTTTTTTGCCTATAAATATTTTCGCACAAATACTTATGAAATGAAGGTTCGCTTAAAAAGATCTTTGTGACGCTTTAATGTAGTGCCACTGGATAGGTATTAACCTAGCTTTTTATGTCTTTGGTATAAACGAAGTCGATACGATTATTACTTGTATACTTTGGTTTGTGGACCTAACTAGGGGATGGGGGGGGATAGGCTATGTATGAGCAATCGAAAATAGTTAAAAAACAGAGTTGTTCTACTTATATTTATGTCACGAAAATACACAATATATTTCAACCAAGTAACAAAAAATACAATTTCTTCACAGCCCAGTTGTATCTTGATGTTGATACGTCCCAAAGATAATAACGTAAAAAACCTTTTGTAAATAACATATATTTTAGTTAGCACGTTTTTTCTTGTTTTATTTGTACTCTGTACTTGTGAAATACCTTGAGAACATGTCGCGTATCTTGCTTGATTGCAATCTCCTAAAAAGCCCCTGAAACCTTGACCGACAAACGTACGCAGCTGACTTTCGGCTTATTATAATCTCTTAGCTTCTTGTAATACGTGTGAAGTTTTTACTTATAAGCATATTATGTTTATTGTTTTTGAATTTGGTGGCAAGTAGAAAATTTCATTTGAGGCTTTTCATAAAGCTGTTGGCACATATACGTACTTTACTGTGTATGAGGTATCTAATTTTCTTACTACCGCTTTCAAAAACAAACTCTTCAAATTTATAATATTATTAGTAGGTAGACCGTGTTTGTTTTGATTAAATTTAAATAGAAAGATTTTAAAGAATTGAATTACATTCAGGGCACCAAAGACAGCCACATTAATTATCATATTTCCTAGCAATTATTAAAATACCAATGATACAAGCATTATCTCATTAGTTCATATTCTTTCTTAACTAAAAAGAAAATATGTCCAAAAAGGAGTTAACAATAAGAAAAGAAATATAAACAGCTCCCCTATAAACAGAAGAAAGAGTACACGGTTTGTGATGTTCAATGTGAAAGGCTATTAATGGGCTATTAGGTACAGGCGCAGACTTTCCACTCTAATGAAAAAGTAATTGAGCCTAGTGTCGACATATTCTCTTTATAACGTCACATACGCTTTTAGAAAAAGTTTTTTTATTTTTGGATTAAAGTTAAGCCACATTGGTTGATCGATCGTAAGTTAACCTTACGATCGCAACAGTTGACGCTGTCAGTCCGTGAGTGGGTGACCATGTTGTCATGACGAGCTCCTTAGTTTTAAATTGGTGGGTCCTGACAGTCATTTGGATATCTTCAGTAGTCGTTACGGGTAGTCAGTGGCCAGAAAGTCTTACAATCAGTCTTACCAAGGAGTATCGGATTTTCTATAGTTAAACTTACTATTAGTGGATTTATATTAAAAAAAAATATTTTGTTAAATTTATCACTTATTAATTGTCTTTAGCATAAACTTTAGAATGCATACCACAAACGATACAGTATTTTATCTCAAACCCAAAACTAAAAATAACTTTTATAATATAATCTTTGAGAGTGCATTAAGAATTTCAATATGTTGAGTTAATAAACGGGTCTAAGTATTTAAGATATAATTACTTCGAGTTTGTTAGCTTAACTACACACATTCGTGGAAGTCGCTCCTCGAGGAATATGTGAGGCTATATGACGAACAAGTTTCTGAGATTAAAAACTGACGTAAATATTAAAGTATGTATACTCCACTTGGTTCGGAAATGAAATTAAGCTAAAAATTTATACAAATATTGTAAGTATATTATTATATAAACCAGCAATTTCTTTGTTTCATATGTAGGTATTAGTGTAAAAATCCTGTTAGGTAAACCTTTAATCTGTGGTTGTATTGATAACTCTTTTTTAGGAAAGAAGAACCTTAATGCTACACTTAGGCCGGGTTGCTCGATTTAACTTTAACTATAACCTAACCTTAACCGGCCGTCAAATGGCCGTCCATTGGTCAATTTTTTGACGTGACAGCTGTGTAACCAATGAGCGGCCATTTGACGGCCGGTTAAGGTTAGGTTATAGTCAAAGTTAAATCGAGCAACCCGGCCTTAGCGTTATCAAGAATTTGAATCTTAAACTCATTTGATAATGACCATCAGTTATCTCTGAACGAAGTTTTTTAAAAAAGGATTATACTTTTTCGATCTTTTGATTTTTAAAGAAGTACAAGATCCTGAATTGAAAAAACTGCAATTAATTTTACCTTTTTTAGCATCATTATAAATATCTCAAAATAAACACTAAAGTATCTACAACATCAAATAAAACCTAGACCTAAAAGCGACCCGATAAAAAGCCCCCACAACAATAGAATACGACCGCAGCGCAAACGCTCACGAAACGTTGATAAATCGCAGCGACACAATAGCTCGCGTGTAGCGCTCGTGTTTATCAACGGAGATAAGCTGGCCTGAACTTAAATCATGCGGTTTGTACGCCTGAAATATTGCTCAAGTAATACTTAGGCCTAGGATTTGTTGTAGGCTGTTTTTGGTATACCAGTGGTTAAAATTGGTGGTCTGGTGAATGTGGTAGTGTTAATTTTCACCTGACCAAAGCGAAAAGTAATTATTTTCAATAAGTATATCTAAATGCATGATCTTTTAGTTTGTTAGTGTGAACTAAGAATCTGTGATCAACAAATTAGGAGTCCAATTCATTCTTGGTTGAATATAACTTCGATGTTTTGTTACTTGATACATAAACGGTATTTAGGCATTACATTCAGAGTTAAGTTTATTTTGTTTTGGTTTATTAGATTTCCAATAGTTATAATTTATAGTATAACTCGTTACAATTATGCAAAAAGAACATAATGATGTTAAAAAAAAACTGTTGTCAGATTTTATGTATAATCAGCATCAAAAGGTTGACGCGTAGATATTATTTCTATTTAACATCTCAAGGCGTTTATACAGTAGAAAATCTAACGTAAATATCTCCATAGAAGACTGTACACAAGAGTATTCTTTAACAGCTTACTAGCTGTAAAAATGAAAGGCAACATGGCGTCCTGCCCCATACAAAGGACACTTTAAAATATAAAAGGACGTAACTGCCACCATTGTGGGGGGATTTGTGCCTTTATACTATCAGCAGATAAACCGGCACAGCTTGCGTTCAATTGTGTGGTTTATTCGAAGTAGTACGTATCACAAAAGCCCTCTTTATAGTAAGCAACAGTTAAGTATTATACTAGAGAATAAATTTTGTAACCACGTCACGTTTCTTTAAAGATGTTCTTTACAAAGTTGTTTAAGTGTTACCGTTTGGAACGAAATGAATTAATAATGTTGCAAATTTCATTTTGTAGTGTTTTCTGTCTGTGTTGCTCGTATCCTTATAATACCGCCTATACAAAGGCTATGACTGTACTTGGTACTAGTCTAGCTCTAATTTTGAAAAATATAGTATCAATAATAACTGTAAAAGCTGAATTATTCAAAGACACACTTTGTCCGGTCAAACACCGAGAAGAGACACGATTGTCATGCAAATCATCATCTGCTTAGCCTTTTCCCAACTTTGTTGGGGTCGGCCTCCAGTCTAACTGTATGCAGCGGAGAACCAGTGTTTTATATGAAGCGACTGCTTGTCTGACCTCCACAACCCAGTCACCCGGGCAACCTGGCACCCCTTGGAGACTGGATTGTCAGACTTTCTGGCTCTGATACCCGTAACGACTGCCAAAGATGTTCTAATGACAGCCGGGACCCACCAATTTATCGTGCCTTCTGAAACACGGAAGAACTCGTTATGTCAAGATGGTCACCTATCCACAGACGGACCGCGTCGAGCGTTGCTTAACTTTATGATGGATCGATTCCCGCGACTTTGACTTAGCCACGAGCTCTTCATTGATTGTCATGTAAATATAAATACAATATTAAATATCAAGGAAAAAAAATACAAATTAATATCGCCAATGCAATCAGCCCTATGTCATAAAGCGAGCGTCACGCTTACAAGAGCGTTCATGCGCAGCTGTACCGCGCGTCTAATATAAATTCACCGAGGAGGGAATATTTAGGAAATGTGCCGGCAAATTGAAACGTTATGACGTCGTATTAGCATCGCATATTGTTCTTACAATGTATGTTATTACAGCGTGGGTTAAGAGTCGGGTTTTTGGAGGGTTGGGTGTTCTTCTTTTGTCTTTATTTTGTATTTAATTTTGGTTGTAAATTAAACTCTGTAATGATGAACTTAGGCGGCGTTGCTCGATTTTACTTAAACTATAACTTAATCTTAACCGGCCATGAAATGTTCGCCCATTGGTAAATTTTTGACGTGACAGCTGTGTGGCCAATGGGCGGCCATTTGATGGCTGGTTAAGGTTAGGTTATAGTAAAAGAAAAATCGAGTAACCCAGCCTAAGGAGCTTATCTAAGGTTGTTGTTTCAGTCAAAAACCGAATAGTTCTGAATTAATTCCAGTATTCAATTTAGTACCAAAAAAATACTTTACACTTAAAGTATAATGACAAGGAGCTAAACTTTGAATAAAAATAATTGTGATATCTCCCTCCAATTTCTTCTAAAATAAAACCGTATTTCCTAACATTATAGCACTTCAAAAGGAAACAGTTTACCCCAAAATTTTGCCGTCAAAAAGATGTCAACTCTCTGAGGAGACATTAAAACTTGCAGCATCGTCTGAAACTCCAGGCGATGGCCACCCGCGGTGCTTAAATGCAGAATATCATTATAAACAATGTGTTTTTTTGTTGTTTGTTCAAAAGTTTTAGTTTATTTATGTGGGATGCAGCTGAACACTTGATGTAATGCATCCTAGATTGCTTAAAAACATTTTTAGAAGTTTTTTACTTGCTGTTTTGTCCTTAAAGAATACGTGGAAGCAAGCATCACCTGTCTCGCCTTTTTCCTAACATGTTAGAGTTGGCTTTTAGTGTAAACATGTTCGGGTATATACTATTATTTTATCACGCCACCTTTTCTTTCTAAATCAAATATACTGTAATATTCTTTTGCCTTTGCTGTTTGTATGAATTTTAGTCGTTTTGTTTTCGTAAAATGTAATGAAGTGTAATGTAAATGTAAAGAAGAATGCGGTTTTTTTGCTTTTATGTTATGTTCCTTTATCAAAAGCTTTTGTCTTTCTGTTTTCGCAAAAGATACATATGAGGCAGCCTAATAATCGAATTAGTTTTTGCTCCATATTACTTAAAGTTATGTTTTGGAAGCGAGGTGCCTACTGCAACTGCCGACCGTACATGCAGCGACTGCATGAAATTAGTCGATACCTGAGGGCGACTGCACATGCTACTGCTTTGTTCTAAAACGATTTCATGTAAATACATACAGACCAGTAGTGTAGCTGTGGCACGTGCGGTCAGCAGTTGCAGTCAGCAACTTGCTTCTAAAACATACCCACAACAGCAGGTCAACCTACCAATCTGTCAAATTTTACCAATCGAACATTAACCTTCCGTCATTGTGATAAGGTTGAAAATCTATTGCAGAAATTTGACAGATTGTGGTAACTTGATATACTGTCTGTACGAAAAAGTGCTACAAAGTAAGAATTACCTTTCATCAGTTTTATTCGTTCTTAATAAACCACGAAAGCAACATTGTTAAATGGTAATACAGTATGTTCGTTAAGAATCGTAAATTCAAACCGTCATTAGTATACTTCGGTTACTTGCACATTGTTGCGGCAAACACATTTAGTTTAACGTTAACTAACTTTATAGTGGCTGAATGTTAGACATCACGACAGGTTTAAGTTAAGTTTAGTTTAAATACTACTTTAAAGGATTTTGGCTTTATTTTGTTAAAATTGTCTGTAAAAGAATAAATATTTCTTTTCCTTTGCTTAGTATTAGTTTTAAGGTCTAAGTAGGTAACTTCTAGGTTCAATTATCTTTAAGTTACAGGTTAAAAGTGTTAATATATTTTTCCTAATTTGGGATACTACACAGACGTGACGTAATCCAAAGTTTTTGTCTTGAAAATGAAACTTAAATGCAACTGAGGAAATAAATAAATATATCAGTCTACTTATAAGCTCACCTACTTACAGCTACATCTTTATCCATCCCACTGAGAAAACAAACAAGATCTTATAGTGACTACTTTCATAGACTTTGATTTCCATTTACACACATTTAAATACCATTGGATGTAGACCAGTCCAATAAACTTAGCCGCAACATATCTAATAGCTTGTGTAGAATTAAAAGCCGTATCTTCACGACCTCTCAATTGAAGGGTGCTCAGTAAAGTGGCATTGATACAAAGTGTATTGGCGACCGGCCAAACCACGGCTTAGTACTGGTTTCATGGCCTGTAAGAACTGTTTAGTATTAATTTTAATTATGTGTCTTAATGATCGGAGTGTTTAGGGGTAGGTGTAACTGCTTATTTGTAAAGATGTTAAAATTTAATCTAGGCATGTATGTTATTTAATTTTATTTGATCTTGAATTCGGTGGGGTATTTGCATAAAAAGATATTTATCAATTTGAATCATTACCCTCTTCATTTTAGTAGTTGAATAATTATTTTTTCAATAATCGACTAGTCCCGTCGGTTTGAACATTTGTAATGCGTATACGCGCGACAGCAAAAAAATAGCAAAAAATGTATTTTCATTACTCTCATTTCATTGAAAGCTGGTCTGAAGAATCTTAAAAATGCTGTGAAAACTATAAGTTAAAAACCGGCCAAGTGCGAGTCGGACTCGCACATGAAGGGTTCCGTTCCACAATCTAGGAAAAATAAACGTACTTATTACCTAAAATTAGCCAAAACAAAGTTATAATTTGCGGTTACTGAAAAAGTGCTATATCTCAAAAACCACTGACCGTATCTTGTTCAAACCAATTTTGGTTGGTAGTTTTTATTGAGATCTATAACATATATTTTTTTCAGATTTTTCACTTTGGTAGTTTAAGAATTACAGGGGGGGGGACACACATTTTGGCACTTTGGGAGTGTCTTACTCTAAAATGATTGACTTTAGGAAAAAATGGTTTTAGAAACCTCGGTACCATTTTTTAAGACCTATCCATAGACACCCCACACGTATAGGTTTGATGAAAAAAAATAATTTTAGTTTCAGTTTCATGTATGGGGAGCCCCCCCTAATATTATTATTTTTTTATTTTTGTACAAAAATCGTAAAGCGGTTAATATAATACATCTACCTACCAAGTTTTAACTGTGTAGTCCTAATAGTTTCGGAATAAAGTGGCTGTGACATACGGACGGACGGACAGACAGACAGACATGACGAATCTATAAGGGTTCCGTTTTTTGCCATTCGGCTACGGAACCCTAAAAATCGTTATCTAATCTCTAAGATTCTCTAAGATCAAAAAATATTTTTCCCATATAAAAAGACTTACAAAAAAAAAGCTCCTTAGCACCATTAAGCCTTTATACCTACATTTCTTTTATCATAACATTAATTCCCAGATCTTAATAAAGATATTTTTAATTGGCTGACGGTACAAAGGTAGCGTAATACACCAGTTACGGCCGAACATTAAACGTTTTTAGGATATCGACTTTCTTCATTAAAATAAGGAGCTTCGAAAAGGGCGATATCCCAAAAAAAACTTAATTATGCAAAAAATTACCGTCGCATCTTGGATGTCAAGGGACCAACTTTTGCCACAAGAGTCATCAACATAATCGGACATTTTTTTTCACCCACTGTTGGGCAAAGAACTCTTCGCATATAGAGTAGGTAGAGGATCAGCTATGGGGAATTAAGGTGATCAATCAAACACTCATACACGTGGACCTTTGTCTAGAGAATAAATTAAGGATACTTTGTCTGCCTTACTAGCTTAGCATTATTACAGAACCATATGCATCAATCTTGTATGTGTTTGCACGATATATTTCATCTAAAACAATCCGTGATGCTCAGGTTTCACTTTTAAGACATTTAAACTAATATAAAGGGAAAACTTTTTGTTTGTTTGTACTAAAGGACTCCAAAAGTACTGAACCGATTTGAAAAATTCTTTAACTGTTAGTATAGACTATAATATTAAATACAAGCATGGAAATAAGTTTCCCAAGGACGCGGGTGAACCCGCAAGAAAGTGTTACAGGTTTTTGTTCTTTTTTAAATAATTTCACAGCATATCATCTCCTTCTATAATCCAAGTAAAAGAAGCTATAAAGTTGAAATTTTGAAAGCACCATAACTCGTAAGTGGTGAAGAGTGATAAAGGTACCGCACCTAACGGTTAACCACGGTTTATATTCAACCGGGAAGTCAACCGGCTAGTCGACTATAGTCAGTTTGATAAATTGATTCTGAAATCCGGGTATAGTTGAGCATGATACATAGTTGAATTATTACCGGGGACGGGAGTAAGGGTTGTGGTTTCAGTATTAAGGAGGTAGATATTATTTGGGGAGTGAGTATATGAACTGTATAAACTTGGTTGGGATGCCCTGGGTTAATGGGGAAAATGTTTGTGGATAGGATTTTTGGGTTTCTGCAGATGTTGACTTGATATCATTTCATGCTGTGTTTTATTCAGGAACTAAGCTAAAGATCTCGGACGGAGACGGAGATCTCGGACGGCACAGTGCAGCTCTAACCCAGCGATTAAATTGTCATTTGTATTTGACCCTTAAATCGTATCATGTAAAACATTGTATAATGTCAACATAAAAAGCTAACGGTGAGGAGATTTCGGGCTTGAAGCTGCCTAACAACAGCTGCGCCGTGACGTGCCGTGTTCTTCATATAATAGCTAACCATAAGTCACCTGATTGTTATGGGAGTACCTATGTTTTTAGTACCTTGATCAAGAAGATGATCCAAAGAGTCACTTGTAGTTATTATAAAACTAAAATAATGTTAAAATTATTTCCAAATATGAAATGAAAAACGCCAAAGTTCATAACTACACCTGCAACATGTAAATACAGACATACATATTCGTATACTTATGTATGTGCAAAGTCAAGTTTAATTATGAAATTGTCTCCGAGAGCAAAGCTAGTAGTTTGAGACTCGAGTTAATTGTAATGTGTTGACGACATACTTATCAAGTATTTCATTTTAAACTAGATGTTTTCCGGCGGTTTCATCTGCGATCCGGGGGAACTTCTTCTCGTACCCGGATAAAATATAGCCCAAGTTTTGCTACTATAGATAGTATAGATGTAGTTTCTTATAATTGGACAGCCCCATTACTTTTTGAAAATATGGCAATTGAATAATTAGACTTGTAGAATGATGCTCATTGCTAGTCCTAATAAATTGAAAAAATCCCAGAACTTTCGTAGATATATTCAAATTGAAAAATATTCTTCTGCTCCTCCATTCTACATGAATCAAACATGGTTGATGTTCCTTGCATATCATAATCAGTCGTTTGACTGTCCCATGGCAGGGCAGACGCGTCTTATCTCATACAGAGAAGGGATGAGCGTTAATCATCATCACTCTTGCTTAAAACGGATTGGTTATTTTAGACATAGATCGTACCTATATGAGTATATGCGCATTACTACAGATAAAATTTTGATTTTGCAATCACCTATGAATATAGCACCTGGTACTACCTTCAGGTGAAAATGTCAAAGGAGTGGGAGAGGGAGTAAGAAAATTATTCAGTCAGTCGACATAATAGCATCTTCCATCAATATACTTAGCTTCCAAGTAACATATGACTAGAAAGTTTCCCTAACGAAGGAGAACTTTGTCGGCGCACTTGCGTTTTTGCATAATTCATAAGCAATTAATGTCGAAAACTATAAAGTGTAACTAGTTTCATACAAAATGAGCCTTTTAAATCTGTTCGTTAAAATTCAGAAGTTTTGAGACTGGGTTTTATCTTTTCTCTTCGTTCTCGTATAAATGTTCATTATTCTGGACGTTCACCGGGCTGTGAAGCAAAAAAACCGGCCAAGTGCGACTTGGAGCCATGCACACAAACGAAAGGATGTACAGACGACAGCAGGTTAACGTATATGAATCTGTCAAATTTAACCAATCAAACATTAACCCACCCCCATTGAGATAAGGTAGAAAATCGATTGCAGAAATTTGATGTGCTGTCCTCTGTACAGATGACAATCACCTACCCAAATCCGTCAAATTTTACCAATTGAACATTAACCTTCTACTATTTTGTACCTGAAAATCTATCGAATAAAGACAGATGTGCTGTCATTTTCCCTATGAAAGGCCCTAAAATTACGTTTCAAGCATGGCAGACTACTGAATATTTATTTTATTCCTGTTTTCAGTTGTTGCTATAGTGGTAACAATAATACATCATTTGTAAAAATGTCTCAACTAAACTATCTCGGTTTTATGAGGCACATCCTGGTACAGATGGACATACAGACAGCAAAGTAACTTATATTGAGTACGAACCCTAAAAATGAGCTTTAAACATTTATGCAGATCACAGTAAATATGACTTTGGGTTCTCAAGCACAGGTTTTTACGTTGAAGTTACTTACCTCAGAGATACCGAAGATTTTTTATATGTCCAGAGAGGAAACAAGAGAAAAATTAGACCTCATAAAAATGGTTCTGGTACGCAATTAATTATAATACTCGAACTTTACAGTAAAACCAAGTTATAGATTATGAATAAAATTAAACACAACGTACATTTATAAAGAAAACCAATTCTTGCCCCACAGTACACATCACATTTTAATCCATCACATGATTTAATTTAAAAATATACCATAATCATTTGCAAGTATCACTTTTCTTCATAAACACATTACCCAACTGGTGGTGTTAGTTCTTTCACTTTTTTCTCTTTCTTGGGTTTTTTATACTTCTCTTTCTTAATGTATTTAGAGCATTGCGGTTTCTCTTCTTCAATTTCTATTTTTTCTTTTAACTTCTCATTATCTACTTCGATTACTTTTTCCTTATCTGTTTTAATACCTTTTTCATTTTTATCTTTGTCATCTTCGGTTTTACAAAGTTTACTCGCACTTTTAGTTGGACTCTCTTCTGGGATTTTACTATTTACAGTACAAAAATACACTTGGTTATTATCCTCGGAAGATCGCCCAGTGATGAGCATTCGCCAGCGCTTTTTGACTTTATAGTATTCGACATGAGGTACCCTCCGTTTGGTGCAATAGGGTCGGCAAGTGCAACGAAAGCGTCTTCGTTTACACGATTTGCACATTTCACAGAGGTTGCACCTTTTGCTGATGGGTCCCCAACAGCGAGCTTTCTTAAATTTCTTTACTAGCCTCCGCCAACACCTTGGGATCCGACCACGGCAAGAACATAGTTTCCGAAGATTCCTTGACAGATTGTAGCAGCATCGTCTGACTCCTTTTCCCCGTCGTTTGCAACGTTTCGAACGCTTATTTGTCATAATTTATCAGTGCTAATGTTACCACAATCATTTTAATATATTTTGTAACATTTCATTTTCTTAAAAAGAGCTTTGACTACAATTTTGACTGTATTTTCAAAAATCTGTTTGTGTCTTTCAAGGATGACAGCTGACAATACATGCATTTTTCTGGCATAGGAAAAGTTTATTCTGCCAAGCAAGAATTGAAAATCTTTTTTCTACTACTCAACTCTGTATTTGTAGATTGGCCAAGTCCAAGTCGTATAACTTAAAACACATCAGTGAGAATCGAATAAAACTAAAACCTCTTGTTCTCAAACCAAGAAACAACAATTGTACGAAGAAACGAGTGCAGTACTAAGCTCAAAACAACAAAGCAGAGCTCTAATACTCTAAAACAAAACCAGTACCATTTCCCTGTAAGCCCTGCATGAATGTGTGCTGTAGGGCTTAAACCCCGAACAGTGAGTACTAGAGCACTTACACCCATTCTATGCCATGCTAAGGTATTTCTCATAGCGTTTGTACGAAATTGTCATGGTGGCGATGTCGTTTCAGTAATCAAGGGACATGTTACACACCAAGTGACCACAATCTGTCAAATTACTTCATTAGATTTTCAACCTTATCCCAATAGGGGTAGGTTAATGTTTGACTAGTAAAATTTGACAGATTCGGGTACCGTGACCTGCTCTTGTCTGTTCTTCCAAAATATAGATGTATCGTGAAGATAGTGTTCTTGAAAGACCGGTATTGCCAATTTTTTATTGGGCCTGTCCTATAGTCCTAAAGATACAACCGATACAACACACCTTTTTCTTTGTGGACGCTCAGGGTTGGCAGATCAGTAATTAGATCTATATGTACATCTATATGTACGTGATGTTTGTTGAACTCTTTACTAGATAATCACAGCATCATTGTAGTATACGGACAGGTCCAGACACCACCAAAGTGGAGCGAAGCGAATTATTTTTTAACAACCAATAGATTTCTTTATTCAAACATCTCCCATGCACTCAGTGGTATCCTTGACCGAAAAAATCAATTAATTACTTAAATCCACTCCGCTCCATTTTAGTGGATACCGGGCCTAAGGTTCGTATATTTGCACTACCTCATACACTTGGAAGTTGGTATTAAACTTACAGAACGGCTGCAAGTTATATTGTTATGTGCAAAGCCTCGCAATGTGAATATCGTGTACATACATACGTGATTAATGAACGCTGTGTTGAGTGCATTATTGGGTTAGGAATGAGTACAATGTAATAATGTAAGTGTTAGGGGGTCCTGTTTGTTTTGTTGTCGTGGGTACTTTAGATCGTTGATGTTGGATTTCTAATGAGGGTTAAGCGAATAAGCACAGGCGGGAGCACGTCCACCTATTCGAATCTGTCAAATTTTACCAATCGAACATTGACCTTCCACTATTGTGCTAAGGTTGAAAATCTATTGAAGAAATTTGACAGATTGAGGTAGTCTGATGTGCTGACGTCTGTACAATTTCTGATAATGGGCCTATTTTAGCGACAGTCGCAGTCAGTCGGTCAAACGACAACTGATGCAAAACATCCCAAATTGCTGAATTGATATAGACGAAATTTGGGATAAGGACTGGTGATTTATATCTAGTTCATCACATCACGATGTAGACTTTAAAAAAAGGATTATAAAAACAGAAACAATAGTTTGAAATTATTTTATTTCCCAACATTACAATACACTTACATTAACAATACGACGTGGACAGTTACACACGGACGAAACATTACACAAACACATATTTACTAACTGGAAAACCCAATTATTTGTTTACAAACATTTCAAACACATACAAGTCGATACATGGACTACGTACAAACACACAGTTACACTTATCATTATATATGTATTTAGTGTTGTTATAGTAAAACATGTTAAAGTTTCATTTTCATTCACCAATCTGTTCGTTTAGAAAATGTTGGTATAAGTAATTGGCTATGTAGAAGTATATAAATTTGATTGCTAAAAGTATTGATATTGATATAAAATCCATGATTGCCGTCTAAATATATAAAACTCAAAGGTGACTGACTGACATAGTGATCTATCAACGCACAGCCCAAAATGGAGGGATCGCGCTGAAATTTGGCATGCTGGTAGATTTTATGACATAGGCATAGCAGAGAAAGGATTTGACGAAATTCCCACGGGAACGGGAAAAAATGGGATTTTAAGTTTTGCGCGAGCGAAGCCGCTGGCAGAAGCTAGTTGGTATATTAACAATCAAAAATATATCATCATCCATACTTTAGCCTTTTTATACCTTAAATAACTTTTTTACTATAACAACACTTAACTGCACTATAACTCATCGCTACAAAGTTCATTGAACTCCAGCAGGTCCGTCCCAGGTCTCGCGAAACTAAAATACAAGAAGTTCTTCGAGACCCTGAAAGACAGCAGCTTCAGGTTAGGTAGAATTCGTACCGTAGCCAATTTGATGGTGTCCTGGTTTGGATAGCTTTGTATCCGAGACATGGGTAGCTGGCATTTTTTGTGGCTGAATTGATTGCCTCTGAAACTGGAGAAAAAAATATGTTAATGAGTTAGGATGCAAAATAACGCAAAAGGGGACATGTTAGGGTGTGCGCGACTGTNAAACAACAATTGTACGAAGAAACGAGTGCAGTACTAAGCTCAAAACAACAAAGCAGAGCTCTAATACTCTAAAACAAAACCAGTACCATTTCCCTGTAAGCCCTGCATGAATGTGTGCTGTAGGGCTTAAACCCCGAACAGTGAGTACTAGAGCACTTACACCCATTCTATGCCATGCTAAGGTATTTCTCATAGCGTTTGTACGAAATTGTCATGGTGGCGATGTCGTTTCAGTAATCAAGGGACATGTTACACACCAAGTGACCACAATCTGTCAAATTACTTCATTAGATTTTCAACCTTATCCCAATAGGGGTAGGTTAATGTTTGACTAGTAAAATTTGACAGATTCGGGTACCGTGACCTGCTCTTGTCTGTTCTTCCAAAATATAGATGTATCGTGAAGATAGTGTTCTTGAAAGACCGGTATTGCCAATTTTTTATTGGGCCTGTCCTATAGTCCTAAAGATACAACCGATACAACACACCTTTTTCTTTGTGGACGCTCAGGGTTGGCAGATCAGTAATTAGATCTATATGTACATCTATATGTACGTGATGTTTGTTGAACTCTTTACTAGATAATCACAGCATCATTGTAGTATACGGACAGGTCCAGACACCACCAAAGTGGAGCGAAGCGAATTATTTTTTAACAACCAATAGATTTCTTTATTCAAACATCTCCCATGCACTCAGTGGTATCCTTGACCGAAAAAATCAATTAATTACTTAAATCCACTCCGCTCCATTTTAGTGGATACCGGGCCTAAGGTTCGTATATTTGCACTACCTCATACACTTGGAAGTTGGTATTAAACTTACAGAACGGCTGCAAGTTATATTGTTATGTGCAAAGCCTCGCAATGTGAATATCGTGTACATACATACGTGATTAATGAACGCTGTGTTGAGTGCATTATTGGGTTAGGAATGAGTACAATGTAATAATGTAAGTGTTAGGGGGTCCTGTTTGTTTTGTTGTCGTGGGTACTTTAGATCGTTGATGTTGGATTTCTAATGAGGGTTAAGCGAATAAGCACAGGCGGGAGCACGTCCACCTATTCGAATCTGTCAAATTTTACCAATCGAACATTGACCTTCCACTATTGTGCTAAGGTTGAAAATCTATTGAAGAAATTTGACAGATTGAGGTAGTCTGATGTGCTGACGTCTGTACAATTTCTGATAATGGGCCTATTTTAGCGACAGTCGCAGTCAGTCGGTCAAACGACAACTGATGCAAAACATCCCAAATTGCTGAATTGATATAGACGAAATTTGGGATAAGGACTGGTGATTTATATCTAGTTCATCACATCACGATGTAGACTTTAAAAAAAGGATTATAAAAACAGAAACAATAGTTTGAAATTATTTTATTTCCCAACATTACAATACACTTACATTAACAATACGACGTGGACAGTTACACACGGACGAAACATTACACAAACACATATTTACTAACTGGAAAACCCAATTATTTGTTTACAAACATTTCAAACACATACAAGTCGATACATGGACTACGTACAAACACACAGTTACACTTATCATTATATATGTATTTAGTGTTGTTATAGTAAAACATGTTAAAGTTTCATTTTCATTCACCAATCTGTTCGTTTAGAAAATGTTGGTATAAGTAATTGGCTATGTAGAAGTATATAAATTTGATTGCTAAAAGTATTGATATTGATATAAAATCCATGATTGCCGTCTAAATATATAAAACTCAAAGGTGACTGACTGACATAGTGATCTATCAACGCACAGCCCAAAATGGAGGGATCGCGCTGAAATTTGGCATGCTGGTAGATTTTATGACATAGGCATAGCAGAGAAAGGATTTGACGAAATTCCCACGGGAACGGGAAAAAATGGGATTTTAAGTTTTGCGCGAGCGAAGCCGCTGGCAGAAGCTAGTTGGTATATTAACAATCAAAAATATATCATCATCCATACTTTAGCCTTTTTATACCTTAAATAACTTTTTTACTATAACAACACTTAACTGCACTATAACTCATCGCTACAAAGTTCATTGAACTCCAGCAGGTCCGTCCCAGGTCTCGCGAAACTAAAATACAAGAAGTTCTTCGAGACCCTGAAAGACAGCAGCTTCAGGTTAGGTAGAATTCGTACCGTAGCCAATTTGATGGTGTCCTGGTTTGGATAGCTTTGTATCCGAGACATGGGTAGCTGGCATTTTTTGTGGCTGAATTGATTGCCTCTGAAACTGGAGAAAAAAATATGTTAATGAGTTAGGATGCAAAATAACGCAAAAGGGGACATGTTAGGGTGTGCGCGACTGTCGATCACAGGTCTCGGGTTCGATTCCCGAGCCAGGCCGAAATCGCTTTGTGGGTTTTAGAAACTTTCACAAAGCAGCCTGGAGTTTGAAAGTTGGTGGTGTTACACCCCCGTGTTTGGGAGGGTACGTAAAGCTGGCGTCCTCGAATGCTACTCAGTAGCAGTCGTATATAAATCCACGTCAGAGGACGTCAGGCCGATTTGAGAAAACTCTGACACTAGGCTGTTAGGTGATTAAACCTGCAGCTCACTCGATAAGAAGAAGAAGGGTGTGCTTAAACTAAGTCAGCTAACGCTCATTTTATCTCACATTTTGGGAGAACAACGAAATAATGCTTAGCGATACAACATTAAGATGGGTTCGTGTTCTTATTCTAGTTCATTATTGGTATCGAACATTTAAGGAGGGCCATTTTCCAACACAGTTGGCTAGAATCCTATACACTTGAACTTTTCGTCATTCGCGATGCAGACACAATAGTTAAGCTGAGAATAGTATAATAATATGATTCACGGCCAAGGTACCTGATAAAATTATATTATGTAAACCACAATCACAGGTGCCATCGGGAGACACATTTACCAGAAAAATGCCCATAACAAATGCTTGAAATATAAAATTTAATATCACGCCAATGCATAATGCATGTAATAAATATGTATCGCTTACCAAACTGTGTAAATTCTCTTCAGTGCACCAGGAATTTTGATATTCATGTTGATATTCTGACAGGGTGATTGGAAAATGGTATGTGGTATGTCAAAAAGTGAAATCTTTCAAACGGGAGAAATGTAATATAGGAATGTTAGCGTCTATGGTATGAGCATGAAGGATTTTTGATGGGATCATTGTCTACTGCTTGCGTGTTATGCGTATACTATGATAGAATGCGGGGCATAGATTTATTGTAACTGTTGGGGAACTGGGGAAAGCAGTCTGACTGTAGATTGGTGTACCGACAACATCACATCAAGTTACCACAATCTGTCAAATTTCTGCAATAGATTTTCAACCTTATCACAATGAAGGTAGGTTGATTTTCGATTGGTAAAATTTGTCAGATTCGTATACGTTGACCTGCTGTCGTCTGTACTTTCTACAAAGAAGTAATTATATTTAAAAGCCAGAGGGCAATGATAAGTTCAACTCAGTCAATAGATAAAAACATATTAGTCAACGAAACTAAGTTAGGTACTTCAATTTATATTGGGAAAACTCGTAAAACTAATATTGCAGCACAAAAACACACTCTTATTTGTTATGTATAGAAATTTTCATTCTCTCGAGAGAAAAAAAAACGTTGCAAGTTAATGTTTGTCTAACAAAGTTAATCAAATTAACTATTCATAGATTTCTCTTTTTCAACATAAAATCGCCGCACTCAACTCCGCCAAGTTTCAGAGTGTCAACAAGATGAGACTCAAAACATTTTACAAGAACGTTGACTCAAAAAATCTTATCAAGTTCCACCAATTTAGTTAGGCCCCCAAATCTTGGCAGTTTTACGCGAATTTTTGAGTGGAAATTTAAAGGTTTGACACCTTCGAGTCCTTTTTACGCTGGTTGGCCCATAAAATATTCACAACTACCACCTTTGAAGATTTATTTACAGATTTGCAAAAAATAAACTTTTTAAGTACGGGGATGGAAGTTGGCTGGCTTCCTCGTCGCTTGCCCGGATTTTTCTTGCCTACCCGGGTATAATTCATCGTTGCTAGTGGCAAGTTTAAATTCACCTTAATGCTGTTTTATTGTTGAGATTTTACCGTCCGGACGTTTGTTTATAGCATGCAATTGATTATGTTTTATTTAATTTACTGCGGTGAATAATTATTGCAGAGTTACTTTAGAGCGTGGGTTTAGTTTCACATTTTTTGTTTCAATTAGAGCGTTTTTAAGGGATTATTTTTGGCTGTATAGCGGACTGAAGAAATAGGATTTTTCTTTACAGAAGGTGTCAAGGAAATGAGTATATGAATTTATGAATGAAAAAGTGAATGTGTATAACAATTAAGAATTGGATTTTTTGTACAGACGCCATCTCATCAACCTATCAATTTCTTCAAAAGATTTTCTACCTTATCATAACAGTGGAAGGTTAATATTCGGTTGGTAAAATTTGTCACACCCGGGAAGGTTGACCTGTTATCACCTGTTCATACATTTATTGCGGAATTCAATATTCTGTCTATCTGTGGATTTGCTTAGTAGAGATAGGAATTTGACATTATTTGTATGGGGCTAATGTCAAAATTCTGTCTCTAGTAAGCAAATCCGGAGATAGATAGGTTATTGGGAACGGCCGTTAGTGATCTTTTCGATCGTATTTATTTCCATAAAGGCAAGTTAACACTTAAATCCCAACTTGGCAATATGGCACGTGTACATTTACGAGTTAAACTGATCTGGCAATAAAACAATATCCTACGGCATACTTATCATCTTCCAAGAGCATTATGGATCCTCAGTAATATTAACTTTACGAGCCACGACGCAGTAAAGTTATGTCATTAATAATATAATTAACTTACGTTAGTACTGTAGTCGTTATTTTAAGTACCATAAAATGTGTACAGCAGGAGTTTTCTTTGTTATATATGTATATGGTATGTCGTACCTAAAGATTTTTGTATCTGAATCCCTACTTCCCTACTAATATTATAAATGCGAAAGTAACTCTGTCTGTCTGTTACGCTTTTACGCCTAAACCAGTAAGCCGATTTTAATGAATTTTGGTACAGAGATAGAATAGACCCTGAGGAACAACATAGGCTTTTTATCTGGGCACGGGAAATAGTTCCCTCGGGAAGCGGGCGAAGCCGCTGGCAGAAGCTAGTTTATTCATATACATAAGTAATAAGAGATAAGTAATAGAGGGATTTGGTAGTTTCGAGAAAGTAACATTTGAAGTATTAGTTAATTCTTTACAATAAGTTTAATATCCAGGGCTTTTACACATAAGTTAAGAAGGGCATCATGTTAATGGTATATTTTACCCGACTGCCAAGAAGGGTAATGTTATTTTTACAAATAAGTCTGTAATAGACGCCTAAAAGGAAAAAAAAATAGGTTTTTACTGCTAGAATAACTAGTTCTCTCTTCTTTATAGATCCTGCAATCTAACGAGTAAGGCTTTTTAATTTAATTTTTCACAAAGTACAATAAAAGAGAAATCCTATACCTGCCAGTATTAAACCGAACATCTTTAATAACCAGTCTCATCGGATTACTTTCCAACTGAAAATTTTAAACACCAAAGCGGCTAACTCGCGCTAATTTCTTAGGTAAAGTTAATAATAATTTGTTCATTATTAAGTAAATTCACTCCGAACGAAAATAAACTCAAGCCAAGTCGGCACAATTTCTTACAATTAAACTTTGGAGCCATCCTTTGATGTTTTGTGAGAGACCGAAAACTAATTTTGAAACCGTGAAAAGGCTTGAAATTTTTGCAATGAAACGCTGCCCACTGTGGAAATTACGACTGAAAGATGGAAATGTGCGCTGTTTGACCATGTAAAAAAAGGAAAAGTTAGGAGAATTTTGTAATTATATTTTAATGTAACACGTTCAGATTACTTAATTATTTATTTTGTATTATAAATATTATTATAAAACAGATTATTTAATGAGATATAATAGAGAGATTAGTGAGTAAGTGTTTCGTCATCTCTGTCTATGTGTTGTGGTGACTGTTAGGTGACTGGAGGCCAGATGCGGGGAGCGGTAGGTACATATGACACAGAACCGGACCGAGTGGAGAAGATTGACATACAGACACGATCCTCAGTATTGTGGGAACGACCAGAGAGTCTATGTGTTAGCAATCAGGTAACTAACTTTCACCACCCAAAGACAGAGTGATTGAGAAAGAATTAGTTACCCTAAAGTTGAATAAATCTATTTACGCACCTGGAGATTAGTCTAACACACTCCAAGTAAAGCATTGATTTATTCATTCACGTTGCGCTAGGGTAAGAAAGTCGTAGTTGATATATTTATATTGGAAGTTTTACGCTGTGACGACAACGAAGTAATTCGTAATTATATTTAGGAACCTAGCTTTTCATGAATACTGAGCTCTAAATATTTAATAGCTACATGCATATAACTATTGAAAGTCCCGTTAAGTAAATGATAGTTGGAGCGGTTCTAATCGCCCGATCGCCTGCCTGCCCGGTAATCTTGTGCTTAAGCCCCTAATCCACGGCGCGTTTTGCTACTAGATATTTTAAGGCTGCTGCTACAGTTTAATGGGCGTAAGCGGTTTAAAAATTGCTGTGGTGGCTTAAATTTCTTGGTGATCATGGTGTTTAAAGGTCACGAAATATTAAGCTAAAGTGAACATGTATTAGGAAGTGGTTAAGGCTAAACTCTTCGATGCATGATGGTGATATCTTGATCTCAGTGTGACGTAAAAATTAATNCAATTAAGAATTGGATTTTTTGTACAGACGCCATCTCATCAACCTATCAATTTCTTCAAAAGATTTTCTACCTTATCATAACAGTGGAAGGTTAATATTCGGTTGGTAAAATTTGTCACACCCGGGAAGGTTGACCTGTTATCACCTGTTCATACATTTATTGCGGAATTCAATATTCTGTCTATCTGTGGATTTGCTTAGTAGAGATAGGAATTTGACATTATTTGTATGGGGCTAATGTCAAAATTCTGTCTCTAGTAAGCAAATCCGGAGATAGATAGGTTATTGGGAACGGCCGTTAGTGATCTTTTCGATCGTATTTATTTCCATAAAGGCAAGTTAACACTTAAATCCCAACTTGGCAATATGGCACGTGTACATTTACGAGTTAAACTGATCTGGCAATAAAACAATATCCTACGGCATACTTATCATCTTCCAAGAGCATTATGGATCCTCAGTAATATTAACTTTACGAGCCACGACGCAGTAAAGTTATGTCATTAATAATATAATTAACTTACGTTAGTACTGTAGTCGTTATTTTAAGTACCATAAAATGTGTACAGCAGGAGTTTTCTTTGTTATATATGTATATGGTATGTCGTACCTAAAGATTTTTGTATCTGAATCCCTACTTCCCTACTAATATTATAAATGCGAAAGTAACTCTGTCTGTCTGTTACGCTTTTACGCCTAAACCAGTAAGCCGATTTTAATGAATTTTGGTACAGAGATAGAATAGACCCTGAGGAACAACATAGGCTTTTTATCTGGGCACGGGAAATAGTTCCCTCGGGAAGCGGGCGAAGCCGCTGGCAGAAGCTAGTTTATTCATATACATAAGTAATAAGAGATAAGTAATAGAGGGATTTGGTAGTTTCGAGAAAGTAACATTTGAAGTATTAGTTAATTCTTTACAATAAGTTTAATATCCAGGGCTTTTACACATAAGTTAAGAAGGGCATCATGTTAATGGTATATTTTACCCGACTGCCAAGAAGGGTAATGTTATTTTTACAAATAAGTCTGTAATAGACGCCTAAAAGGAAAAAAAAATAGGTTTTTACTGCTAGAATAACTAGTTCTCTCTTCTTTATAGATCCTGCAATCTAACGAGTAAGGCTTTTTAATTTAATTTTTCACAAAGTACAATAAAAGAGAAATCCTATACCTGCCAGTATTAAACCGAACATCTTTAATAACCAGTCTCATCGGATTACTTTCCAACTGAAAATTTTAAACACCAAAGCGGCTAACTCGCGCTAATTTCTTAGGTAAAGTTAATAATAATTTGTTCATTATTAAGTAAATTCACTCCGAACGAAAATAAACTCAAGCCAAGTCGGCACAATTTCTTACAATTAAACTTTGGAGCCATCCTTTGATGTTTTGTGAGAGACCGAAAACTAATTTTGAAACCGTGAAAAGGCTTGAAATTTTTGCAATGAAACGCTGCCCACTGTGGAAATTACGACTGAAAGATGGAAATGTGCGCTGTTTGACCATGTAAAAAAAGGAAAAGTTAGGAGAATTTTGTAATTATATTTTAATGTAACACGTTCAGATTACTTAATTATTTATTTTGTATTATAAATATTATTATAAAACAGATTATTTAATGAGATATAATAGAGAGATTAGTGAGTAAGTGTTTCGTCATCTCTGTCTATGTGTTGTGGTGACTGTTAGGTGACTGGAGGCCAGATGCGGGGAGCGGTAGGTACATATGACACAGAACCGGACCGAGTGGAGAAGATTGACATACAGACACGATCCTCAGTATTGTGGGAACGACCAGAGAGTCTATGTGTTAGCAATCAGGTAACTAACTTTCACCACCCAAAGACAGAGTGATTGAGAAAGAATTAGTTACCCTAAAGTTGAATAAATCTATTTACGCACCTGGAGATTAGTCTAACACACTCCAAGTAAAGCATTGATTTATTCATTCACGTTGCGCTAGGGTAAGAAAGTCGTAGTTGATATATTTATATTGGAAGTTTTACGCTGTGACGACAACGAAGTAATTCGTAATTATATTTAGGAACCTAGCTTTTCATGAATACTGAGCTCTAAATATTTAATAGCTACATGCATATAACTATTGAAAGTCCCGTTAAGTAAATGATAGTTGGAGCGGTTCTAATCGCCCGATCGCCTGCCTGCCCGGTAATCTTGTGCTTAAGCCCCTAATCCACGGCGCGTTTTGCTACTAGATATTTTAAGGCTGCTGCTACAGTTTAATGGGCGTAAGCGGTTTAAAAATTGCTGTGGTGGCTTAAATTTCTTGGTGATCATGGTGTTTAAAGGTCACGAAATATTAAGCTAAAGTGAACATGTATTAGGAAGTGGTTAAGGCTAAACTCTTCGATGCATGATGGTGATATCTTGATCTCAGTGTGACGTAAAAATTAATATCTATACTAATATGATAAAGCTGAAGAGTTTGTTTGTTTGAACGCGCTAATCTCAGGAACTACTTGTCCGATTTGAAAACTTGTTTCAGTGTTAGATAGCCCATTTATCGAGGAAGGCTATAGGCTACTTTTTATCCGGGTGCGCGGAGTAGTTCCCACGGGACGCGGGTGAAACCGCTGGCGGAAGCTAGTATGATATATGGATATCTATTGATATTAACATTCCTTGATATTTGATTGATATTCTTGTTAATTGATCTAAATCGATTTTTGAAGAATTTACCAGGTCTTATCACTTAATAATATTACAAAGTGGTGAAGTTTCTTTGGGTCTAACTGATTAAAAAATAATAATACAAAGTCTCATTATTTCTGAATATATTTTATTGTGGTAAAATCGCGCTACATAGATAGATTCATTACCTTAGACACAGTTTCCCGAAAATCCATGTAATCTAAATACCTATAGCTTTGTCTTCAAAGCATACCTGTATCGGTGATAATTAGTTAAACTATTTACTTAAGCATTAATGTAGGTACCTTGTATTCCCTATTTGGTATCGTAATGTCATTCGCGTATTCCCTTTGTGTACATAATAATTTACATCTGATAAATTCAGCAATAATTATTAACTGACATCATCCCATGGAAATCACTGCGCTCAGCCGTATACAAAGAGGCTTATAACCTTTCTTGACCATTGAGCTATCTAATGAGATATTCTAGCTTTGTATTAGATTTATTTCAAATGAAGATTCAGTTTCCAGGTAACACAATACAGACAACAGCAGGTCATGGTAACCGAATCTGTCAAATTTTACCGGTCGAACATTAACCTACCTCCATAATGATAAGGTTGAAAATCTATTGCAGAAATTTGACGGATTGTGGTAACTTGATGTGATGCCGTCTGTACATTTGGCTGACTAAGCAATGATTGCCAAAGATCTAAACACACAATGGCAGTTCTGTGAATCATGACCAGTGCAATCATCGGCATAACGTGTGGTACTGTATAGCTTTCCACAGTAGTCATGATACTTTGATTTTTTTTTCTCTTCATTTTTATGCGATGTTCAAAGGTATCAAGTATTATTAGGTATACAATTCATCATTTATTCAGTCGCTATCGCCCTCAATACATACCCACCCTTGTAGAAACACGCGAGTCTCCCAGCGGACATCGGTCACGTTCCGAACTTTGTCTCTATTGAAATTTGGAATAATAGATCTCTTCGCCTTGCTGGGCGCCTGGTACAATGCGGTTGTGGTTCTTAGTAGATATAGATTCCCTGGAGAATTGTGTTGGACATGGATCGTTTAGATTTGATCAGCCAATGCCAGATGTTTCATGAAGTCCTGGTACTGTGTGTGTAATTGGTGTTCTTACTAATTTAACTAAGAAAACATGTTTTTCTATTTAAGGTAAGTAAATAATTATTCGACAATTATGTAAGCGTATAAAACACTAAACATTCACATTTTGGTTATATTTGGTTTCACAAAAAGTCGTCGTCGTAAATTGCAATTTTTCATAGTTTCCGTGTAACTGGAATTGGAGATATATCGAATTATTTACGTTGTTTTTCATTTTTGGATCAAATATTGGTGTCTGTTTTGTTGTCACGTATTTTATTTCAATATCTATCTTTATATAGAACGTAGCGGGGTTATTGAAATCATGTAGGTATCAGAGATTTGTTTTACAAAGCCTAAAAATACATGCAGATATTCCAATCCTAACTTGACTAGCGGGCAGTTTCACAGGTTCTGACAAATCATACCATTGAAATGTTTTTTTAAGTCGGTGAAACTGGCCGTGGAATTTGTAAAATTAAATAAAATAGGAATAAGGCAGAGAGCATGTACATTTTTACCCCAGGATAATAAACAGCTATTTGACAACAATTGCTTTAAGCTCCAATTAATTGACATTTGACCTCTGGAGCTACAATCTATCCGTTTACAATTCACCTTAGCTCGTAACAATAGATAGTTATACCAAACAATTATAATTGGAGGTCAGTGCGACGTTTGGCGATGGAGATTCAGTAGTTAATATAAAAGTAAACGTCAGAAGAACTAGTTCACAAAACAAGCGAATTTATAATGATGTGTTAGTGAAGTTAGTCAATCGATCATAAGGATAAGCAACGCATGGTGTGGTCGGTCCATGGTTGGGTGACTATCTTGTCATGAGACGATAAATTAGGTTGCCATTTGAACAAATGCATTCTTTACGAGTTGTTAGAAGCGAGAGAGTCTGAACAAACAGTATTACAAGGGATATGGGTTTGTCCAGGTACCTGGGTTTATAGGGTGAGACTAAACCAGACCCAAACATAGTGGGGTAAACGCTAGGCAGATGACGAAAAAAAAAACAATTTGGTTATGGTGCCTTACAGGTTTATTTTTCAAAGTTCAAACTTTTACTGATCCTAAAGCCCACTATTTCCCTTCTGTAGCATTTTGTATCAGTACCGCGGTAGCTCTTTCGAATAATCACACAGCACAGAAATTACACCCCTTAAGATAAACTTGGTGTAAATGGAATCTAAGGGATAGCCAGTTCAGAGCAGAAAACATATTTCACGTGTTTTCTTCTGCACAGTAAAATATTATTCAACGACAATTGCACAAGCGGTTAACCTTTTGCATTTTTGTGCGTATTGACACAAGTTCGCCGCGTAAATCTGTATTCAATTCTAGGTATTTGCTCTGACTAATTGGAATGATTCCTTTATCTAAACTGGGTTGGGACCGGACTTACCACTACAGTAACTTATGATAATAATGAACTGATTATGTATACTGTGTTATGTTTCCTGGGACTGTTTGATAAGGGAATTTAATGTATAGTGGGTTTTGATAAAGAAATGTACTTAATTTCAGGTTTCCATGAATGAATAGTTGACCTGGTAAACTTCGTACCACCTCGTATCGTTTAAACCTTCCCTCGACCTCCACAAACGTTTTAAAACCAAAATTAACCCAATCGGTCCAGCCATTCTCCAGTTTAAGTGAGACTAACGAACAGCAATTCATTTTTATATATAAGAAGAAGAAGATATAAGATTATTGAACGAATCTGGTAATTTGGTATTTGTAGATAGGAAATAATTTAAACTAATGTTTTTTTGGCCATTATGGAGACTAAAAAATATGTAGGCTATATTTACCCCACGCTCTCCCATATTAAAAGCTTTAAAAGGAATTACTTCTTAGTCATCCTTTAAAAAGTCATACTTTTTAATCCTCTTCCAGATATCATTTAAATCTGCAAACCAAGCATTTTTATGGAAGTCTAACTAAAATCACCTTCTTCTTAGTACCAGTAAGTAATGCTATTACAGCCGTAAGTTCGATTAAGGGGCTCTCAAGCGCAGGGATAAAAGCCCGCTATAGTGTTGCGTCCCGGCAGGACTTGCATCGGTAATCCATTGCATCTTAGTCTCTAGTCTTTTGTTTTATGAGCGCTGTAATAAAATGTCACTGTCAGTCTCTTTGTAATGCTATGATTAAGTTTATTACTGTATTTTATAGAAGGTTTCTGTAAGACGTTCGTATACCTATGTAGGTATTTCATCATTATCAGCCTTTTTTATTTGTCCCACTTTAGGGCACAGGCCTCTTCTGATACAGAGCAGGAATGGACATTAATCACCAGACGTGTCAAGGTTAAGTTGGCAATTACAGACTTTTTAAGTCATGAATTCACCACGATTTCCTTCACCAATAATCAGACCTCGATGTCTAAGATATATTAGAAAGTACGTAATAGTTTATGGTATGTAACATTATATAGTCGGTGAATAATTAATCGAAAATATTTTTTTTATTGTTTTTATACTTAATTGATGACGTACAATATTTGTGATATAATATTTCATAATGGGCACTAGTTTAATTTAGTTACTACCTTTTTAATACTTATTGATCAAGTTTTCTCCTCACATTTTAAATTCAACTGCCTTGACAAACTATAGCTACTTGCTAAACATACTTATTTAAATCAGAACAAAGCCAACAGAAGTGTGACTGTGTCTCATCTACGAGTGTTCAGTTTACATCCTAAAATCTGAACTAGTTTTAAGAGCGTATAAAGCAAGGTTTACATTCAGTTTAGAGGCTATTGGCATCAGGTGCACGTACCGCGTGAGTTAACGTTGTTACCGCATCGTATATTTGTAACTTGACGTAGAATACACGGTACAATTATTTTGAGGTTTTTACGTAATTTACTAATAGGCTGAGGCCAAACGAGCGTAATTTTTTGAGTCGTGAGTCGCAGAATTTCGGTCGGAGAAAATCGTTACAAATAAAAAAGACAACTCATTTTGCATTGCCGTGTGAATCAAATAAGACTTTTGTATGAAACCGAATGTAGCAGATTTTCTGCGACCGAATTTCTGCTACTCACAACACACAAAATTACGCTCTTTTGGCCTCAGCCATAGAGAGAAAACTGAAAGATTGATTTACTTTTTTTCTTCTGATATTTGATTGGAGGAGCAAAAATTTTATATTACTACATTGAGTCTAAAGACAAGGTGTTCCGCACTGTGACGCTCTCTAATTCTTTTAGGGTTCTGTACCCTTTTATTAAGAAAACGGAACCCTTTTTTACTAAGTTTTCCCTGTCTGTCTGTCCGTCTGTCTCTAGGCTGTATCTCGTGAACTATTTGGTCGATTTTTCTGAACTGCGCGCACTATCAAACAGTAATCAACAATATGCGAACATTAAATCCACGATATTGCAACTTCTGTGCGCGAGCACATGCTAGCTGGACACGCGACAACACGTACGTTTTTTCCGGGATTGGTCAAATTTCGCCATAAAGTATTCTTCGTACTTCGTAAGTTGGAATTTTGACCTAACCCTTATGTTGCGTGCGGTAAAAGACCGACAGCTATTCCTCAATAGTCTCAGTATTCAGATCAAACCAATACATTGGTCATTGGTCGTCAGCAGCATTTTAAAACAGTCTTTGTAGGTTATCATGCTCGAAACAAAATTTAAAACCACCATTATATTTATTTACATGCTAGAATATGTTGAATAAAAATTTCTAAGAAAATAAATTAATTTATGACGCTTCACATCACAGCCCATTATTATGTCAATGAACAGTTCTGCGAAGAGACCGCCGCCCACCTACAATGATATTTTCACAAATTTTCATGGAATTATTGAAAATAAGGAATATTCGAAGTAAAACCAACAGCAGATATTTAAAATGAATTTCATATTTTATGTAATGTACCGGTAAAATAAATTAAATAATTTTTCTTTCTTTTTTCACATTTGGAGCCTTGTTCCATTAAGCGAATCCAACATATTATCTTTCTTTAATATTTGGTTGTTTTTATTGAAAGGAGTCAAGAATCTATTAGTTAAATCAATTTGAATAATTTAAACACCACATTTTCTAGTTAGCAAATAATAATTAAATAAATCCTACTAATATTATAAGTGCCAAAGTTTGTGAGGATGGATGTATATGTATGTTTGCTAATCTTTCACGCAAAAACAACTGGACGGATTTTGATGAAACTTGGCAGAAATATAGCTTATATATCAGAATAACATATAGGCTGCTTTTTATGCGGGCATGGGAAATAGTTCCCTCGAGACGCGGTTGAAACCGCTGGCGGAAGCCAGTAATATATATTATAGTGTATTACTATTATAGTCATAAACAAAATCGAGGCTAATATAACACTACTATTATACTCTCAACTTCTCAAGCATTGTCGTACCCACACATGCACAATATATACCGTTTACTTGTGTGTGTGCAGGTGTAGACGTATATTTATATACACGTGTATGTACAATACAGGTGTGTGTGTGCGTATATGTGTCTATTATTGATCCTGGTATGGGTGTAAGGGTGGCGTTCGTTCTAAATTTGTGTAAATCAATGAATTGTTACCCTGAGCTCTGATGCAGGGACGGATTTAATTTATTTTTATTTATTTTTTTTTTATTTTTTTATTTATCAATAAACATTTACCATTACAGGCTAACCCAATGCGATAAATGCCCCTATTAAC
>NWSH02000517.1:2065691-2094566 GCA_002382865.2 Heliothis virescens
TCTAAACAGTAACATATACTCATTATCATTACTACCAGGTGGGATATAAACGACACAAAGTAAAAACATAAATCTGTTACGTAGGTAAACAGTAGAACAAACCAGTTCGAACACATGATTATCTACGTTGACGTCATCCGGTAATGACACTCGCCGTAACTCAAATCGCGGTGTGGCCACGAGACACGCGCCGCCGTGCTTACGCCCATCTGCTCGATCACACCGCAAAATAGTAAATCCAGGTGGAATTATTTCCGCATCGTGAATGGAGTCATTGCAGCCTGTTTCCGTGAGGGCGAACAAGTCTGCATTTACAGTAGAAATATTGGAATAACACTCCTCCAACTTTGTTCGAAGCCCGCGCACATTTTGGTAAAATATTTCTACTGAGTTAGTACCGGTTCCTTGACTCGTTGGCTGATCTACGAAACCACACCCACTCCGCAAATTCAATATTAACTGCCCAGCTTTCCGGCAGACATAACTTCTCATATTTGCTTTCTGGCACACCTATTATGAAAGACGCATAATCCCTTTCAGTTTTATGCTTAATTTTTTCTATTTTAACAGGTACTTTTTCGTCATAAATTTTGCTAATATGTTTTTCCAAACTTTCTACCGTTGTATCTTTCTGCAAACGCCACACGTGTAAAAATCTTTTCTTTTCCGTTCCTTGTATATCCGTTGAACTAGTGTTTCCACCTTTTTTTACTTCACAGTTCGAATATCTATTTTTCTTCCTTGCTACAGTAGTCCAGTTTCCTTCTTTTTCAAGTTCCTCCTTTTCTATGTCAGCAACATTCCTAGACGTCCTCTCACTATCCAAAACTGGCGTCGCTGATTTCGTGGCCACACATTCCTTTATTGGTACATTTTTAACAACTACCTGCTTTTCTTTGACAACGTTTGCAAACGATGGTGTCGGGGGTTTAGGGTCTTGCTCTTTCTGGTTTGCCACTCTTGCTTGACTTCTCTTAAGACTAGCTTCAAGGTTTTCATTTCTTTCCATTAGGGTTTTTATTCTAGTTTCTAGCATATCAACTTTACTTGCCTTCTGTCGTACTACCTCCAATATTTGTTTTAATTCCTTCAACTCTGTTTCCGTACTGATAAATCTATTTTGCAATAAGTCATATTCCTTTCGCTGCTGCTCCAACTGAGACTTCACTTCCCACCGAAACTCCCGCATCTCGTTAAGAAGTTGGTTCTCCGTATCCATTATTTCACTCGTATTTAGACAACTACCCCGTTTGTTGGTATTCACATAGCTGCTCGGTGACAACGGTTTGTTGGTAGTTGTGTTTCCTCTAACAGGTGTGTCGGCATTACCTCTTTTCGGCATTGTGCATGTACACTCGGGACATATCCACCTGCTTCTATATTCTGGCGTGAAAGCTTCAACCTTTTCCGTCGTTAAAGCCAAGCAAATTAGATGGAATTTTTTCTTGCATTTGGATTGCGAACACTCCATAAACAGGGAATCATTAATAGCAGCATCACAGCCGCTACATTTCTCCTCCATTTCAAACTTTTAATACTCAGTAATATTACAATAATATGCGATTTAATAACACGCACGACACGTAACACGTCCGTCCCGCTCGCTCGTTCGCGCGGTAAAAAATGGATTTTTTGTGCGTTGTGTTAAAGGATTTGATAGTTTGTCCTTGTGGTAGTATTGTTATAGTTAGTGGAGGGTTAAAATAAGTTTGTCTTTGTAGGAGTAAATTGGAGCTTCTAAAATTTTCTTTGAATCATGTCATGCTATATTTTGTTGTAAGTCAAAAATTACAAAACTTAACAAAGAAATACATACATTCTATGTATTATTACTACATCACTCACTTGACATTTTTTTATAGTTTTCGTACAAAAGAAAAATAACTTAAATAAAATAAAACTTTCATCTATTCACACCAATTGCTCATTGCCGTTCATCTCTCTTCCGAAAGACACGTAAACATTAATAACAGATCACGCTTGACCGCCATTCCCAATCTTTCCCTCAAGTGCACACTGGCACTGTCCCCTCAACCTGACAGACCCTCGGGGCACATCGTGTCTTATCTGATATATATTTTGTATATAATATTATGTATTTGTATGAAGTTGTGTTTACTTTCAGTTGCCCCGGTTTTTGTTGTTGTTCAAGAGTTCGTAAAGTTATTTGATTTCAATAGGATGGTCCAGATGTGCGGGTAGGAATAATAGACTGATGGTTCAGCCATGTGTGATGTGAAGAAATCATAAACATACATGCACATACACAAAAACATATAACATATTCGCCTTTATTAGTGTATGATACTAAAAACAGCTTAAAAAAATTAGTTAAGTAATTATGAAGTAGTATATGTAGTAGTAGTATATGTTTTCATGATAAATCAAAGATTTTTGATTTTGTTTTTGTTTGGAACAAAAAACAATTACATTGCGAGCTTTACTTAAATTCTTTACATACACATACACACAAAAAGAAAAACATACTAAACATTTATACAATTATATACTTAAATTTTCCTCCCCTCAACTTGGGGGAGGCCTTTGTCCAGTATTGGACTTATTAAGGCTGCGACGACGACTCATCTTTTGTGCTGGCTGTACAAACCATCGATAACAAAATACTCTTTTCTCTAATGACGCAAAAAACAAATAGGTACGGACTAGTTTTCGTACATCAGGACAGAAAATCACAATACATTTTTAGGGTTCCGTACCCAAAGGGTAAAAACGGAACCCTATTACTAAGACTTCTCTGTCTGTCTGTCTGTCTCCACGCTGTATCTCATTAACCGTGATAGCTAGAAAGCTGAAATTTTCACAAATGATGTATTTTCGTTGCCGCTATAACAACAAATACTAAAAATTAAAAAAAGTTATATATTAAGGGGGTCCCCATACAATAAATTATAAAGACAGTACAATTTGAATACAACGCCATCTGTTACTCAAGCGTGGAACTACAGCTTGGTACGGAATCCTTCGCGCGCGAGTCCAACTCGCACTTGGCCGGTTTTTTTAAATAGAAATCAGGAATTGCGCCGAATGTGTTGCAAAACTCAAAAATCAGCGCAAAATCTAAAAGTTTGTTCCATTTAGAATTGCTCGGACGTCGAGATGTGAATAGGATTTCATTACTTCTTTTCTTTTTTTGATTAAAACTGTATGTTCACGTATTTGAGTAATTTTGTTCTGTTCATTTAAAATGTTTGTTATATGCGTTCATTTGAAACTGAAATAAGTAATGAGTGGTTATTTTGAGAGGTTTCAATTGTTTATATTTCCCAATTAATTTATGACAAACGATAAAAAACTAAAGGTAATGTTTGATTTGTAATGACGGGTGTTTGGTTAAGTTACTTTTAAATAGGTAGTTTTATATTTACACTAGTTCAATTAATACAATTTATAGTGTTATATACTGACTTCTAAAATATTTTGTTATGTTCTGGCTTAAAATTGTTCGTCGAAAAATAAAGTGTACTAAATAAAATATTTTATCAGACGTCTATCAAAGTCCGTCCCTGGCAGTGATGATATGCCAGACGTGCACAGCGCGTTGATGTTTAATATGATTGCATTACATTCTGTGTAAGCCAAACAATGCACAAATTAATCCTTATTATCACGATGAGGCTGCGACGAGATACAGGCTAGAATAATTCTGGATATTTATCAAACTTATCAATTGAATACATTCAGATTGTTTTATTGATTGAAAAAATTACACTGAAAAAGAAGAAGTTAAGTAAGTATTTTTTTTAATCAAAGATCATGGATAACGAAATGTTTTGGTTACACATCCATTGACTAATCTTAGCGAGGGGACTATCAACATTAAAAATAATACATTACCAATAAGCCAGTTAGAAAACTGTTTATTTAAGTTAGCACCCATCTGATTATGCGAAGCAATGGTTATATATAAAAATTCAATTACTACGAAATAGAATAATTAAGTTAGTGATATTTACTACAACAGGTTTTTCCCGGTATATTCATCACGTTGTTTTATTCTTATGAGCAAATATAAACATGTGAATAAACTTCCTATGTTATATTGAATTACCATCTAGAATTGTCATTTTTACTCATTTTCTTGTTTCATATACATCATGGTTGCTAACTTTCCAATGCACGTTTGTAAAATAAATCACGTGTGCCAGATGTGCACAAAAACTCAGCATCCCAGTAATAAAATATACCAAAACCCATAAACATCAAATATGAAATATGTACAAAATAACACATCATTGTCAAATTTCCCGCCAACTCCAGTAACCAAAGACAATGCGCATGTATTTTTTACTCGACCCGGCAAAGGAACCGTTCGATTCAGCCGGGGTTTTATAAATTATTCACGTATTCAACCTCGCTGAATCAATCTATGCCACAAAGGTCCTAGATTACGCGACCGCTATATATTCTTTAATTGGGAGCCCTCTGACAGATTTCCGGGCGCTGTAGTTTAAATCAGTCTTTGTCCTTTAGAATTTGTTACGGTATATTTATTGTTTGTTTTTTTGTTTAAGATTTGGAGAATAAAATTGCTATTTGGAGAGTGAAAGTTCTTGTTTTAAGAAGTACCTGAGCAACTGTGTTCTTAACTTTATAAATTGTTAATTCTTAACTTTATAAATCGTTAATCGATATTGTTAGGCGAATTTCTCAGGTCAAATTTCTGCAATGGATTTTCAACCCAGGTAAAATTTGACAGATTCGTATACGTTGACCTGCTGTCGTCTGTACACAAAATTATGTACCTACATACATACATACCTATCGTATCACTGTACTCGGGATACGATAAAAAAGTATTATAAGAAGATACAAAAGATAGACTAGAAACATACATATTTCAAACATTTGAATCAAGATAAAAAATATAGGATAGTTAAATTCATATAAAATACCTAACTTCTTTAAAAGTGATCTTAAAAAGAGACTTTTCGATGAAAATCTATTTACTTAAGAAATAGTTTACATTTGAAATAAATAGCTTTATCGTACTCAACAAATTAAGAGACCTTATAAAGACCTAACAAATACAAATGTACCCAAAAACACTGTCCTACTTTTGTCGTAAGGGTCATTAATTCCTGCCCGTTCACAGCATTTAATACCAACACAAAACAAGAGATTGCTATTGAATATTATTTCTTTTGTTTATGTCGAAAACAACACGCGAACAGACATTAGCAGGAAAAATCTGAAAGTATTCCGTAGAAGCGAATGAAAGGGACTCTTAATTAAGGAAAGAAAGTCGATTGTGTTTCTTTCACGAAGTTTTTGGAGCTAATTTAGATTTCTTGGGAATGTGTTACTGGGGGTTTTTAATGTTTTTATTTAAGTTTTCTGTGTTTGGAGAGTAGTGGTGTGATTTTTTCCTAACATCGTCAATAACTCTGTGAATAAGCATAATCTCGATAATTAAGACAAACTGATCAATGATTACACTATCATTAAAAAAACTATAATCGTCAGAGTTTGGCTGTTTTTTACTTTTTCAGGCAAAATCTATTAACGGATTTTGATGAATCCTTGCAGTTATCATATTCAAATTCAAATTATTTTGTTTTCTGATAAAAAAATAACAGTATAACTTATATAACATTATAAAGGTGCGGTAGGTAAACAGTTTTCTAGGAAGGCGAAATATCGAATGTATTTGGTTTACCACCTGATATTTTTCCGTATAACAACCCACATGTTGTATTATGATTAAGCCCTTTTAATGGAAATAAATATACTAACTGTTGAATACAAGGAAGTTTCATGTAACTGGGATTCTTTTTGGGAACAGGCAGCTCCGGGCTTGTACTAGGAATTTTCATCCGCAATCAGGGGACCGTGTGATTCGCGTGAAAGCCCTCTGGTCACCATTCTCAGTAGTCTTGATTGTGCCCACTAATAGTTCAACGAAGCACTCACTGTTAAAAGTTTGTCTGTCATTGTATTTGTTATTATATTACCTGTCTACTAAAAACGGTTATGTTTCTATTTCATTTTTTAAGATACACTTAAAATATACACAACTAGCCGTTTTCCCGCGGTTTCACTCGCATCCCGTGGGAATTACTGCCCGTACTCGGATAAAATATAGCCTATGTCACTCGTGGATAATGTAGCTTTCGAATGGTGAAAGAATTTTTAAAATCGGTCCAGTAGTTTTTGAGCCTATTCATTACAACCAAACAAACAAACAAACAAACAAAGTTTTCCTCTTTATAATATTAGTATAGAAAAGAAAGTCGTGTTAGTAACACTATTTATGCCTCAAGAACGGCTGAACCAATTTGGCTGAAAATTGGTAGGGAGGTAGCTAAGAACTGGGAAAAGGACAAGGGATTTTATCCGGGAACGGGTAGTAGTTCCCACGCGATGCGAGTGAAACCGCGGGAATACGGCTAGTACTTATAAAGGACACTCATACTTTACAGGTAGGTGCTTTATCCATTAGGTAACCATATCATATTTATAAGTACATATCTCATATACTATGTATAGTTTAGTAATGGATATTTTAATATCCTTGTTACGTACTTTCTCCCTAGCTAAGTGCTTCATTTTCCAATATTTTCCTTTAGAAGAAAACTATCAAAGTTAACGTAAATGTAAACATGTTTTTCTTCTTATTAGAGTTGCGTATTGCTCAACGTGCCGTCCATGCTAACGGGAAAAGTTTTCCCATTAAAAATCAACTGAGACGCTACTCCGTCGGATTTAACTAAATGAATATAAGCTTTGAAAAGATGCTAATTGTGTTTAATGATTTAATAAGTGATCATTTGTGGAGTCTTGTTGCGGTTATTGATTTTGTTATTTTGGGCAATTTTTTTTTGCGTTATATTTAAGTTAATCTTTATTTTGAAAACAAAATTATTTCATTTCATTGCACACATTATGTGTATCTCTCATACTGTCATATTTAGATGTTAATTGTTCATATATGTTTGTACCTATGACCTGTGTACCAGGGCCGAATCTTTCAATCCAAACCCCAACAGCTGGCTAACATCAAACTAGAAAAAATAAATAAAAAAATAAGTTATCACAAAACAAGTAAAATCAAGGACCAAAATTCCCTTACAAAAAGTATCTAATAACAAGAAAAATACTCCTTTTGTCCAGTCCATCCCACGTTTTATTTCTTGTTGCAAAACGGTCCCACGTCTCATAGCCGATGGAGCGTAACGCCCGGTCAGACTTTGTCCAAAATAATTGGCAACAGCTATACATTTGATAACGCACGTAACATCTGTTGAATCCCGGGTTGAAAAGGTTAACTTGAGTTAACCTTTACGTTGTATAGACGTTTGTAGGAGCAAAGGTTTACACGTAGTTAGAATTTTAAAGATTTTCATAGAAAATTATGTAGAACTAGCCATTTTCCCGCGGTTTCACTCGCATCCCGTGGGAATTACTGCCCGTACCCGGATAAAATATAGCTTGTGTCACTCGTGGATAATGTAGCTTTCGAATGGTGAAAGAATTTTTCAAATCGGTCCAATAGTTTTTGAGCCTATTCATTACAACCAAACAAACAAACAAAGTTTTCCTCTTTTTAATATTAGTATAGATAAGTTGAAGAGAAGAATTAACTTTGAAATATGATGTGAACGATCAAATTAATTCTTGTGGCAAAATGTGTTGTTAGGCAAAATTAAACAGCATGAAACTGTATAATTTAGGAAAAAGAGGCCAATTTATAAAAGTCTTAGTAGATATCTTTTGACATATCAATTTTAAATAAAAATAATTGGATATATTCGGGACCAAAATAAACCAGTCAATTACAACTTATTTAGGCTAATATATTGTATCCAAATCGTCTTTAATTATGTTAATAATAGGACCTATAACAGGCAGTTTAACGATACCCCATACACATGTTGTTATTGATTCACAAATAGACAGCATTACGTTTATGGCTAACCTAACCATGGCGAGATACTATTAATCTATTTACGATACCCATGAGGTATAAAAGGATACGTAGATCAGTCTAAATTCATTACATAGGGAATTGTTAGTATCTTAATTTTATTTATAAGAAAGTTGTTTTTGAATTTGTACCATATTTTGGCATACATTTATGTATATTGAACCATTTTTTTGGTAGATATAATAATCAAATGATCTTTTCCGTAGTTGATTAAATGGAAGAGGCTATGGCTTTTAAGCTAAGTCATTCTGGAGCCCATCATGTACCAGGACGCCACTTGCTCTTTAAAACAAGGTAGGTGTTCAAATTGCTCGGAGATGATAGCAGCATCTTCACACAGCGCTCACCAACACGCGTGTCCAGTGCGGTGAGGATGAGCAAATTCTAGCTTGGGGGAGGCCTTTGTCCAGCAGTCGACCTTTTATAGGCTCTGACGGCGATGAGGTATTTACACCATTTAAATTAAATAATGAACGAAGAACAGTATGCAATCTCTTAAAAAGAGATTTTAATTTTCGCTTAAAATACGTTCAAAGGTTGTTTACACTTGACAAGTAAAAGTGCTGTATTTCATACAGTTTTCAGTTGTAAATCTGAAACAATGAGCAATTTTACTCGTTCGAAGTGGCCAGTTCGAAGCTGTGAAGTCGGTTTTGCAAAAATACAAAATTGCCTATTGTGTGCCATGAAATCACTAGGTTTATCGGCAAAAAACATTTTGCATTTATAATTCCTTTGAGTTTTTGATCTTTGAGTGTCTGGATCTAATAGCAATCAATCAAAATGTTATTTTTTTACCACTGGTTGGGTTACCGTAAATTTTATGATTGGGTTGTTTGCTTATGAATTGTTATTTACGTACCATGTAGGGATTGCAATCCGGTATCATTTTCAATCCGGCCGGATCCGGCCGGATTAGCAAATATGCTGAAGGGTATATGTATTTGGCCCTCAATTTCGGCATGACGGGTCCACACCGGGCACGGTTGCTTCGGGAGGTACCTTCCTGTCACCGTGGCGGCAATTGGCGGCGGCAAACTCTCGCGCCCAGCCGTGGTTCAAGCCATGGTGAGGGGCGAGAGGGAATGGGATGCCGTCGCCTCCTTCTGCGGAGCAGTTATGCTAGAGAAGCAAGCGGCGGAGCGACTGCGAATTCGCGCCGCTCATCCCAGCCGCCGCTGTGGACCTGGTGGTAAACACGGTCGCCGGGTGTCGAGAGACGCTCCCGGGCACCGTAGGCGTGGGTCTGTGCGCGGTGAGTTTTCTGGTGGCACATCGTTCTTCCGTCTCCTAGGAGACGATACTGAGGAGACACACCCGTGTCGGCGGCGCGCGTTGTTCCACGCGTTCCTCAAATAGGTCAACAAAACCATTAGGGCCAGAGCCTGTCGGGGCTGCGGGATTGTTCGAAAGAGTTACCGCTGCTTTGGCACACAAAGGGCTCCAGAAGGGACACGGTGGGTTTTAGTCAAAGTCTGACCGGTCCCATATTCGTCAGGTCAGGATCTGATGATGGACACCCTGAGAAATCTAGGGCAACTCATGAACATTGCAGGCAAGCATCAACTGAATACTTGATATTGAGTTGATTATGGCTTAATTATTGGTTACGACTGCCACAGTGGGTATTAAAATATTATAGTTTTAGACCCAAAAACTGAAAAGCATAAAATTAAAATCTGTTTACAAAAAAAAAATAACCAACTTCACAAAACACTGAAAGGAACCAAATAAAACTTTTAACATGGCTCTAGAAGTCGAAGGCAAAATAAACACAATCAACTGACCTCCAGACACCTACTTCTAGAGCCATGTGAAAAGTGTTATTTTGTCCCTTTTTCTCCCTCTATTTCTTACGACGTCATTAATTTTTAAGTATTCCCTCTTATGTAATCTGTTTCTTTTTACTTTTAACTCTCCGATAACCTTCTTTTTCTTGAGGATTTGACTTACTAGTACCTTTTTCAATGTATTTTTCGCGATTTAGAGTTTAACCGGATCGGGCACCGGATCCGGTGCGTTGGTGCCAGATCCGGTAGGTCTAGAAACACGCCGGATCCGCCGGATTACCGGATCCGCCGTACCGGATTGCAATCCCTAGTACCATGCTACATGTGCATAATGGTATCAACAAAAATCCTAACACATGGAGAACGCTTCATATTCTGAAGTTTCATTCAAATCTGTTTAGTTTGCACATGAAGAAGTCACGAGCACACGCACACACTCTTTTTTTATCGATAGGAAGTCATCAGAGGAACCCTCCCGCTGTGGGTGACAGCGTGAGGGAGTGTCAGACTTTTACTAACTAAAGCCCATCGTGTTCCTTCGGGAGCCTTTTGTGTGCCAGGGCCGCGGTAACTCTTTCAAATAATCCTGCAGCCCCAGCAGGCATTGGCCTTAGTGGGCCCCGCTGGGGTTTGCCGACACTCTTAGAAAAGCGCGTGATACAACGCGCGCCGTCGACATATGCACACACACTCACACAGCCAAACTTTTGCCTGTGATAAGTATCCTCTATAGATTTTTTCTCAATAAACTTTAACACCAAGCCTCATTAACAATCCTCATTCTACAAAACTATCCAAAATACATCAATTTACAAGTACAACAGTACAAATATTCAACAAACGACGTCCAACAGGTGCCAACTACAGCCTATCAGGTTTAATATCTAATGCGGCCGAGCTTTGTATTTATGTCCCGTAGTATTTGCATTATTCAGCTAATACGGTTACTAGTACTGGTACTTTGTTTGGGTGTCTGTTTGTTCTTAGAGATAGGCAGCATTAATGGTTTATCTTATTAATTGCCTTATGGTTCGAGAATATTGGGTAAGTCATAATACTATGGCCATGTCGTGGATAGGTGTCAGTCTTATTGCTTTAACGACGACTTTTGTGTGTAAAATCGGCTGATGCGAAACTTCACCCAATCTCTCCGGGGTGTGTTGGACTTGTCAATGGACTATGCAATTAAAGTTTAAATATAAGAGCATAGTTAATCAAGTTTGAAAGGCTAGTAACACAATGGCGACTATTCTGGTGTTGACCGACCTTTATCATCATGTGATTCGTCTTCCTAACCTCGTTATATTAACCGTTATAACCCTTGCACATGTCCCTGCACTTTTAATTTTGTAGTTGTTATATTTTGCACTTATTAGATGGTGTTCTAGGTCGATTTTATTAGATCACGGCCTAAATCAATTTGGACTTTTTGGTACCATTATTATTTCTGTCAACTGAAATAAATAAACTAATTTTCTTCATAAATAAAGTGAAGTTTAACGTCCTAACCACTTTTACCGCAACACATCTGTCTCCGTATCACCCCACTAAAGAGTGCTCACCACAACGCATTTAGCACACATCCCGTACATTTGATTACAGCGCTTGTGATTAGGCGCTTCAGCGGCTAACGATACGATACTTCAACCTCTCCAAATACCGAGGTACTGACTTCGAATATATACCTAATAGGTAATTGATAGTTAACTGCCACGTTGGTCTAGTAGGACAGCGCAATTGCTGTGCACAGGGTCTCGAGTTTGATTCCCGGGTCGGACATAAACCACTTTAAAAAAGTTTCAAAAAGTAGTTTTTTTCTGACGAATGTCTCTGTAATTTAACTTTTTTAAATCGTCTCCGTATTACCCCAAAGAGTGCTCACCACAACGCATTTAGCACACGTCCCTTACATTTGATTACAGCGCTTGTGATTAGGCGCTTCAGCGGCTCAGCTGTAAGCCCTTACGAGAGAGAATTAAGCTGTTTCATGACGCTAGTTTAAATGGAGGTGAAGGGATCAAGAATATTGTGGTTTTGAAATTAAAATTATGGCTTTTCAGGCTGCAAAAAAATAAAAAGGCTAACCCTCCGTTTCACGGGTTTCAAATAAGGTTCTAAATAGCTATCTGACAGACACCATAGAAATATTTAAAGTCGCTTTAAAAAGTTTCACAAAGCAGTTATTTTTCAGTCAGATGTCACCGTAATTGAATGATAAGACTCTCCTAATGTGCAAGAAATGTTCTTCTTCGCGTTGTTACTATCAACAAAAACTAAGAAATAAACAGTGAAAAAAATACACGTGTACTTTATAAATAAACCCTAGAACATATGTCACGAACAGCAAAAGTTCTTACCTAATTAAACTGGCTGAACTTCAAACCGGCATAAAGAAAACTTGCGCTCACTCGATCGGTATTAACAATACCGTTTGATAATAAAGACGTGAAATTAAGGCGGTATTACCGAAACTAGGTGTGTGACTGCTTTAATTAACAAGTAGGGAACAAAACAATCTAATAAGCAAAGTTGAGTGCAAAGTCGTACGCTTGACACATGTAGGGGTGAAAGTTAGAAGCGGGAGCGTTTTGTAGTCACTTGGAGTTATGAAGAAAAATTTTGAATGAAAATTGAGAGGAAGAATTATAATTTGTTGCTGCCTTTTTAATTTATTAACTAACCCACGTTTTTTTTTCAAACTGTTATGTATTGCGAGTGTAGGTATGTATGCAAGTAAATATTTGATACTTGGTCTTTAAAGTGTCGACGGCTGGGTGGAATAGCTCGAGATCTTTCGTTTGATTATTGTTTTCATTATGGGTGTGACACTGAGTACATAAAAATTGAAAAAAAAAAAAAAAAAATTTTTTTTTGACCCCGAATAATATGCACACAAAAAACTCACGGCTCACCTACATGCTATTTGTCTCAGAAGACTTTAAGATTTTTTAAATATTTTTTTTTATCAGACATTAAAGTTTCTAGTTTACAGTAAACTTAAAAAATATGTATTTTCATTTACATTTTGTTCAGAAACAACATATTTCCTATCTAATTCCGCACCCGTCTAAGTTACACGAACTCGCTACCTCCAACACATTAACCCTCACGCATCCTGTAAACCGATTTCAGTTGCTTCGGGACCATCGTACAAACTTAGTTAGCGCATGTTAGACGCTGTGAACTGGGAGCAGACACTGCGCCCGTTATTATCTGCACTTACTGTTTCGGATTAAACATCTTCATAATGCGGTGCGGTTAAATGTTTTAGTTGTTTTACTTTGAAAACAGGGAAACTGTATGCTGAGTTAAGTGGAAAGATTTTCTTGAAAACCGGGATAAATTAACTTTTTTTTATCAATTCCAGGGCCGTGGTAATTCTTTTTAACAATCACGCAGCCCTTAGGTGTTAGACCTGGCTTTCTAAGTTTTTGTGAGGATAAAGTTGCATGTTTTGATCAAAATGGTGGTCTATGTGTCGTATATACTCGTAATGTGAATGGGGACCATATAATATAATTAAATAGTTTTACCTCAAAATGTATCAAAAGCCTTTCAAATGAATGATCACATAAAGTTACTGCTACTGTTACTGTTTTGTAATGTGGAAATGAAACTACAAGAATAGCACAGAATTCGCCGTACCTCTTTGTTGAATTTATTTCCAAGAACTACGAAATGACAGTGATACTATCTTTTAGCATCTACAAAATACGGTGTTGTAAGATTCATAAAATTAAATTATTACATGCTCTCGATAGTTTAATATTAATACCTTGAATTTTCCTGTATAAGAAACTCGTTTGTAGTTATTGTCGCGTAAAGTCGAACTAGCTGAAACTAGTCACGGGCTTTACTCGTGTCCTGAAATGTTGTATTCTATTTGTGGCTATTGAATTAGCACCAGCATTTTGATAGGCTTTTACACTAGTTTCGCAGCTTCCAGATAAAGTCAGGATTGCTATCTCACAGATAAAACCATAGAAATGTTTTTAATTTTGATTACTCTTCTCTGATATTCGGATCTTTAAACTGGCCTTTAGTAGCTTTAAGGATCCGAGTGTCTTGCTTATTTCATACAGTAAAAAAGAACATTATATTAAAAAAGTCTGAGATAATACAAGGTGCTATAAGACACAATAAGGCTCTTAGCAGCCAAAGCAGTCAAATAACACCTCTTTTTCTGCGTAGGCGCCGTATTACCAACCTTAATATAGCAGTACCTGATAGCTTAATATAAGCTTAAAATAGCATGAAAAGTATCAAAAACCGGCCAAGTGCGAGTTGGACTCGCGCACGAAGGGTTCCGTACCATTATCTATGAAAAAAGTACAATAGAAATGGTCAAGTGTGAGTTACTTAAGTTGCACAATATTTCTAATAGATGGCGCTGCTAGCATACAATTTTGCAATTAATTAATGTAAATCAACAGCCTTAATAATTATTTTTTTGAAATTTGTTGTTATAGCGGCAATAGATATACATCATTTGTGAAAATTTCAGCATTCTAGCTATCACGGTTAATGAGATACAGCCTGGAGACAGACAGACAGATAGACAATGAAGTCTTAGTAATAGGGTTCCTTTTTACCCTTTGGGTACGGAACCCTAAAAAGGCACAATGTTTTCGTATGTACAGAACGCCCTCTACGTAATAGGCATGTCTTTCCCATAAATTTCAGCGCCGTATCCATCAGAGAGTAGAAGTTCGACGGTCCCTCGATCGTAAATTCGTATGCTACTCGTATTTGCCTGCTAACGGCTCAATCTTTTGCAGTCATACTTTTTAACTATATTAAATCAATGATTTATGGAGGTAACTGTTGGGAATATTGATAAGTGTGTATAGATTTTAATGGCGTATAGTAGAGGGCCAGTTTTTTTCGTTCTGATATCTCTCTATTGAAGGAATATGCAAGTTTGTTTTTCATTGTATGTTTGTTTCTATTGAAAGGATATCCTTAATAGTGCTTTCTGTTTGAAAATAGATAATGCTTTTGTGCATCTTTTTATTACTATATGAAAGTATATTTATTACCCTTGTCATTCCATGATAACAAATTATTTTAATTTATATTCCTTCTTAATATTTCTTTGCAAAAGGGTTAAACTAACCCGTTTTAAGCTGAACAAACCCACGACACATGTTTACGGGCGATAAACCGACCCTTTTACTTTTAACTGCACTTTGGCACGCGTGATTACATTCCTTTTGTTCTTACCGCACTATTTATTGCTACAAAACTTCTATTATTAAAGCATATATATTATAATTAATGGGCTCTAAAATAATACACGTAATTAAAGTTTGAAAACTTAAAACCAATAAATTGGTTCTTATATACCAACAGTCACAATAGGACTAAATATTGAATACACCAAAAAGTATGAATTATTTACAAATTTTCTTTTTTTAATCAGACAAAACATCAGCTAAGAAATGGCAACTTTTCAAAAAAAAGCAACTTTCCTCATAACATTCGGGTCATTGGGAAAGTTGAAGAAAAATATCCGCCTTTCACCCTCTGAATGTGGTCCTAATTAGTTTATATCAAGATTCAACCGAGCCCTGCTTGAGATCTTACAATGGTGCTCACGGTTCCGTAGGGGCATGAAAAGGTTCACACGATGTTTGAGCAGGAAGGTATAGGGATTATTTGAGCATTTTCATGCATTTTAACTTTTCATACGTGAGAGCTTTCGTCTGTTTGGTAACAAGAACATTTTTGCGTGTGTGAGTGAGGGCTTTTATAATAAATCCGAACAATTTCTTGCATAAACGCGTATGTTTATTTTGTTTTTGACTGGATTTAGACTGCTATACCTACTTACCTTCGAGACCGCGTATCAGTTTTTGATTAATACTGTAAATGTCTTATGTATAAGAGCTCGTTGCTAAGTCAAAGCCGCGCGGATCGATCGATCATGAAGTTAAGCAACGCTTAGCACGGTCGGTCCGTGGATGGCTGACCATCTTGTCATACGGATTCTTCCGTGTTTCACAAGGCACGATAAAGGTGGGTCTCGGCTGTCATTTGACCATCTTTGGCAGTCGGGTAGTTAGAAGCCAGAAAGTCTGACAACCAATCTTACCAATGGCTATCGGGTTGTCCAGGTAACTGGGTTGTGGAGGTCAGATAGGTAGTCGCTCCATGTAAAATACTGGTTTATTTATAGCTGCATTCGGTTAGACTGGAAGCCGACCCCAACATAGTTGGTAAAAGGCTAAACAGATGATGATGACTGTAAATAGGCTTAATTTTTTTGCAATTTTATTCTAATTCACTGAAGCCAAATTTTATATTAGCTTATCCTTATAGCTGCCTTCAATGGGTTGGAAATACTCAGCCGCCTAATTACGTAAAACTCAACGATCCAATTGACATACCTTTCTCAAAGAAATTTAATATACCAGCAGGAAAGGAAACCGCAGCGCAAAACTTTTTGATTCTGAATCCCTTCAGCTTTTGTTAAAATTACGTTTTTGGAGAATTTTCTTTGTACTTTTATGTAATTTAAGTCCTTATATAAATTGCCAATAAATATGTGATATAAATAATAAGTGATAATAAATAAGTGACTTTCTGTAATATTAATCATGTAAAGAGAAAAAAACTATTTGCTAGCTTCCAGCAGTGGTTTCACCCGCGTCGCCTATAGTAATAGAAGCCTATATCCTCCCTGATAAACGGCCTATCTAATACTTAAATAATTTATCAAATTGATCAAGTATTTTCTTAGCTTTATTATAGTAGTATAGATATCAGCAGCATAATAACTCAATTCACAACCCCCTCAAAACTAAAATAGCTATATCACAAAAACATCACGTGACAGACCTATGGGCCGAAGTCCCCGTTCTTTCGATCCTAGCTGCTATTGAATTCGCGACGCGTGTCACGGTTCCGTAGCATTTGGTACAAGGGTCACGTTCCACTGCGACTTCGGAGCCTGTACGGTGCCTGTTTGATAGGTGAAATAATTTGTTGTGTTAGCATCTGTGACTTGGTGGTTGAATTTGAATTTGTAATGTTTTGGAAGGGAGTATGAAAAATGGTGGTTTTTATTTATTAGATTGCTGGTTTGTTTGTGTTTTTAGGGAAGTTTTTTTTTGGTTCTATGTTATGCGCTTGAAGTAGCTTAAAGTTTTCATTGCAGGCATAAACAGATAGTTTAATAGCAAGTCGTATAAGAGTTAACTTTACAACAGTCGTTTATGGAGTTGATAGATTGAACTACAAGTATATTTTATATTTTACAACAAAAGTCCCAATTGTAATATTTATCTTTGGCTATTTTAGGTTTTAATTTATGATAAACAGCCGTTTTCCTAATTGCACGTTTATCTTGTAGGTGAAAATAGACCTACGTATAACATTCTTTCTTTCATCGTAAGTAATTCTGTCATCAACTGAGTACGAATCTAGATTTGGAGAAACCTACAACTGAAAGATAATGTTACACTTTGAACAACAAAATATAACTTGAGCACGTTTCAAAAAAGATAAAGGTGTGTCATATGACCTAGAATTAGAGTAGAACATTGTGTCGACGATAAAGTGTTGTCATTCTATTAGCTCGTACGAGCTGAGACCTTTATAGTCCTACTATACAGCCTTATGTTGTAGGAACTTTGTAGGCAAGGAAGTGTCTCTTTTGTGGCTGTTAGGAACCTTTATTGAAAGACTAGCCGTCTTCCCGCGGTTTCACTCGCATCCCGTGGGAATTACTGCCCGTACTCGGATAAAATATAGCCTATGTCACTCGTTGACAATGTAGCGTTCGAATGGTGAAAGAATTTTTAAAATCGGTCCAGTAGTTTTTGAGCCTATTCATTACAACCAAACAAACAAACAAAGTTTTCCTCTTTATAATATTAGTATAGAAGAGTAATCTGTATTTAACTGCCTAGTTGTCGCATAGCCGACTGCTGTGCACGAGGTCTCGGGTTCGATTCCCGGGATGGACCGAAATCGCTTTGTGGGTTTCAGAAATTTTCACAAAGCAGCCCGGAGTTGGAAGTTGGTGGTTGATACACCCGTGCATCGGAGAGCACGTTAATGTCGGTCCTGCGCCTGATCTCTCACCGGTCGTGTCGTGCCGTCCCAACGGGTTATGAGAGTGAAGGGAATAGGGAGTGCACCTGTGTCAGCGCAAGCTTGTGCACTATAATATGTCCTGCGCAGCTGGCTGATCTCCTTACATGAGAACAGCCGCCGTGGCCGATAATCGGTTAGGACGCCATTAAATAATCTGTATGTATGAATTACCTACTCAGTATTATTTCGAACAAACATTGATTTCGAAAAATGACTTCAAACAGAGAAAGAGTAAACAATTTATTTGACCACGTACCTAGTTAGTGTACTTTTTCGAAAATTGATTCTGAAGAATTACTTTCAAAGAACCTTTTTCTATGCTTACAAAGGAGAAAGAAAGAAGGGGATTTTATTTATGAAAGTAGAAAATTATTTTGACGAACTTTGCAGTAATTAGCAGATTTGTACTTCTACTTGTTATGGGTAAAAAAAAAAATTGTGGGGAAAATCTACCTGTTTAAACCACATTATTAAAATGCATCGCATGATTGGTTTGTGCATCAATACTAATTGGCAGCTTCCCTGATTCACCCGTGCGTATTATGATATTCGATTCAGTAATTAATCGCCTGATTGTTGTCTGAACATGGGTACCTGAACTTGGAGGCATATGGGATGGTCGTTATGAAATTGTTTACAAGTTTGTGTGTATGTTTTGTATAATAATTATGTTCACTTGTTATTAGTTTTATATCTATACTAATGTTATAAATCTGAAGTGTTTGTTTGAGCACACTGACTTAAAGAACCACTGGGCCGATTACATATTTTTTTTCAGTGTTATACCTATAGGCCAAGTATGGGGCGAGGTTTTTTTATCCAGGAGCGTGGTGTGGTTTCCACAGGATCACGGTTAAATAAAACATAAAAGTAAGCTTGTGCCAGGTCTTGCATTAGTCAATTCATACATAATATTCTTCATACATGAAAACCATTCTACACATGAAGCTCATTAAACAGCGGACCCTGATTATCATACAAATATCTTCGACCCTTATCTAATTCTTGACCTATTTACATTTTAAAATGAAGTTACAATTCCTTCAGACCCTTATAAATTAAAAAACAAACAATAAAGCCGGACCCACACGTCCGTCGTTCAAAAAAAAAAAGCATTTTGAAAACAAAAAATCTCGACGTTTTTCATTACACCCTTTCAAATGCGATCCCTGATATAATCTGTGGACATATCATCCTGTAGCCGAAATGTTAAATTAACCGAAGTATCTAGCAATTTCGGCCATTTTTCACCCAATAACCATTTGGCTGGATTTATAAGCAATTCTGGGGCGCCCCTATCAATGGCCGCCGTAGATTTATGCTGTTTTAAAGGGATTTTATTCTATTAAGCTTAGATTTTGGAAGGGATATATCCTGCCTTTGTGGTGGCCTATTGTTTGAAGTTCACGGTTGACTGTTATTGAATGGGAGAGGTGAAAGGTAGGGTTATTTTCTGGGCGTTCGTGTCCGTTTTGATCTAGTACCTAGATCCACTTTTAGATAAATCTTCTGAATGTAACCTTTGACATTTTAGTCAGTTTCAAAACCCGACTAGATGTTAAATATACGAAACCTTACTTAATGACTACTGTAACAAAAAAAAACAAAAACTAAAATAGAATAGTGTAAAATAAAATATAATATAATCGGATACAGATGAGAACTAGTGTTTTACACACTATATTGTAAAATTATAAATAACATAGTATCCATTAGAACTAGCTTAAATATACCAACCTAGCTTCTATACACTCCCATTTTTTAAACTCCCACCTATTTCTTAAGAATTACCCAAAAATTATAGCTAAAAATTATCGCCCCCAGTCTCCCTAACTGGACCGTGACGGAAAAACAAGTGTGACTTCAGTGATTGGTGACATCAGCGGCGCACGCGTCGAGTGGAACTCAATTAGCAATCCTTCCGCGTTATGTAATTGAAGTCTACATGAGTTCAGGGCTGTCAACTAAGAGTTAGATAATATTTTTAGCTAGCCCGGTGTTGAAGAGCTCGTGGCTAGGTCAAAGCCGTGCGGATCGATCGATCATAAAGTTAAGCAACGCTTGGCGCGTTGGTCCGTGGATGTGTCATAACGAGTTCTTCCGTATTTCGGAAGGCACGATAAACTCCTGGCTGTCATTTGATCATCTTTGGCAGTCGTTACGGGTAGTCAGAAGCCAGAAAGTCTGACAACCAGTTTTACCTTAATGGGTATCGGGTTGCCCGGTTAACTGGGTTGTGGAGATCAAATAGGCAGTCGCTCCATGTAAAACACTGGTACTCAGCTGCATCCGGTTAGACTGGAAGCCGATCCCGACATAGTTCGGAAAATGCTAGGCAGAGGAGATGTCCAACAAAACAATATTTAACAAATCTTATTGAACACTATGAAAATGAAGGCCTTATGTGACTATTATGACAATCATGTAGTTAAAGTAATTTTCACACTCGTACTATAACAAGCGAAACGAGTACTTACTACAAAACATAATGTTGTACAGACAACAGCAGGTCAACGTATACGAATCTGTCAAATTTTACCAATTGAACATTAACCTACCTCCATTATGATAAGGTTGAAAATCGATTGCAGAAATTTGACAGATTGTGGTAACTTGATGTGCTGCTGTCTGTACATTTAAAACGTTTGAATCTCAGTGTGACAGCCCTATAACCGGGTACTCTACTTCAAATTACAGTTGAAAGTTGCTAACAGTTTGTGAAATTCGATCATATTTAGTGTTAAATATTCAGCTGAAAAAACTAGTTACAAAATTGTGAATAGCCTTTTATATATTTTCTGCTTTTTAGGCTAGCTAGTTCCAGGAAAAGCTGAAAGCTTTTGTGCCAGTATCATGTTAGATAGGGCTGAATAAAAAAATACAGTACAGAGAGAATTGAAAGAGAATTTAAAACAAGGGTATTAAATCTACGCAATTGCTTTTAAGTAAGTTTAAATTATATAAAAATACTAGCTTTCCCCAGCGGTTTCACCCGCGCCTCGTGGGAACTACTCGGCGCACCCAGATAAAAAGTAGCCTATAGCCTTTCTCAATAAATGAGCTATCTAACACTGAAATATTTTTTCAAATCGAACCAGTAGTTCCTGAGATTAGCGCGTTTAAACAAACAAACTCTTCAGCTAAAAAAAAACTACAAAAATAAGTTCATGAAAAACAGTTTAAATTATATAAAAATATATATTGCTAGCAGTTTTCAGTGGCTTCACCCGCATCCCAAAACCGGAACTATTTGCTGTACCCGGACAAGATATGGCCTTTGTATGAATGTATAATGTTTTCAAATCGGTTCTGTACACGGAGGTTCTGTAGTTTCGGAGCGTTCAGGGGAATAAACCAGCAAAAAATTGTTTCATCTTTATTTTATTAGTATAGACTATGGATAGATAATTTAAGCATGTTTACAAAATCACAAAGTACATAGCAGCTAGCTATCAGTCATGCAAACACCATTTGATACACAATAAAAATAAAATATCTACATTTTAGAATGCTAAAATTAAAACACTTTCGTTGAAAATGCACGTTACTTCCAAGTACAGTCGCAAACAAAACTATCTAGTTAATTTTGATACACTAAAAATATATATCTACATTTACTATTAACGTGAATGCTAATATTGAAACGCTCCTCTTGAAAATGCACGTTACTCCCAAGTACAGTCGCAAACAAAACTATCTCGTTAATTCACCAAACTTACAACGAGTTGAATCAAAGTGAAGTTGCTCACAATTGCGAAACTCCGAGTGAACTGTGAATGGTCTTTATAAAGTTTTGAATGATTCCGTAGACATGTTACCTTCAGCACGTTTTAATTCAGAAGCTAATTTCCTCTTCCAAGTTTGACTGTACGTTATAGTTTTGTTCAAAGAAACTTCGTTTGTTTGTTGGGTATCAAAGGACCGGTTTTTTAATTAAGCATATTTTATTTCATGTATGATATTTTACAAGATGTCACGTTTTTAATAGAACTGAATGCAATATAGTCCTATAAAAATAAGCTTTAGACATGGTTATCGCCTGCCTAGTCTTTTTCCCAAGTATCTTTGTTATTCTACTATGTTGGGGTCGGCTTAAAGTCTGACTACAGCTGAGTATCAGAGATTTTTTACTCTTTACTGCCACTGTCTATCTGACCTCCTTAAAAAGATATCCCTAGGTAAGACTGGATGAATGATTCTGGCTTCGACTACCAAATCTGATAAATGAACATCGAGACCCACCGAAACAAGGAGAAACTCGTTATGATAAGATGGCCAAGGGTCATGGTGGTCATGGTTATTATTCTGTAGATGTGTTACCTTCAGCACGTTTTAATTCAGAAGCTAATTTCCTCTTCCAAGTTTGACTGTACGTTGTAGTTTTGTTCAAGGGAACTTTACTTTTGTTTGTGTTATATATATCAAAGGACCGGTTTTTTTTAATTAAACATATTTTATTTCATGTATGATATTTTACAAGATGTCACAAGTTCCTATTATTAACTTCTAATGAATGTTAACTTAGGCTTTGATAAAGACTATATTGGAACTGTCCGCTGTTTTATAGATTTTAGATACAGTTATCATCTGTTAAGCGCCTTTAAGTCTAACCAGGTGCAGCTGAGTATCAGAGATTTTCACGGGTGTCATTACTGCCTATCTGACCTCCTCAACCAGATAGTTCTTGGTAAGACTGGATGACACACTTTCTGGCTACTGACTGCCCCTGTCACGACTACTAAAATTGTTCAAGTGTCAGCCGTGATTCACCAATTTTATGTGCCTTCCGAAACACAGAGAAATTCGTCATGACAAGATGGTCATGGCCACATATCTACGGATCGACCGCGCCAAGCATTGCTTAACATAACGATCGATCGATTCTTGCAGCTGTTACGTAGCCACGAGCAACTCAGGGTTTTAGACGTGATCACTGATCATAAATTGAACTTATACTTAATTATTTTAACACTCATAACATAGAAGTGGCTATGTTCGTTAAAACAGACTTCAAAACACAAAGCTGGACAGTAGATTCCATCCGGCCATGTTGTTGAACTTAAACTTACAAGTACAAGCTTAAGTTAAAGTTCAAGCACTGAGGTTTGGAGTTCCCGTTAACTTTCAGTTTAGTTAGGAAGGTTAACAAGAAAATTAGTAATATGCATTACACGGTAGAAAAGTGTTTCGAGCTAAGAGAGATAAGAAGTTCCGCTAAGTCCGAATTACATGTTATAACAAAACTTTTATTTGAAAACTAAACTAGTTTTATCCGGTTTTGTGCGAAGTTATCTAGTTTTAAGTTTCTTACAGAACCCAAAAGCCAGTGGATTTATTTTAAAAGGTGTAATAGGTGAACTAATAAGCCTTAAAGGTTTTAAGTGAAACTTTGTGGTCCGACCTTTTCGATGATAAGTTTTTTATATTGGGCTAAAACTCAAAACATCGTTATTCGAATTTAAGAACAAAGACAGTAATGTAATTGAATTTTTAACAATCCTGTTATCCACAGTTAAGAAAATATTAAAATTCAAAATAATTTGTGTCTTAATGTAAAAAAACCTGTATCTTTAAAAATAATTTATTTAAACGTACTACGTGAACTAAAAAGGCACCTAAAACTGAAATTCAAAAACCGAACAAGAGGCCACGGACAAAAAAAAATGAAATCGACCTACCACCCATACTGACACATGTCCACAAAAGAGGACCCATTGACAAAAGAACTCCAAATTCGAAAACCAACGTTCGAGATTATTCTTACAATAGTATTGTACGAATGATTCGACGAATCCCGAGTGTTCAAAGTGGCTCTCCTCTTTGATGCGGAGTGTCCTCAAGAAACTCTTTTATTTACCGCATCGATTTGTTGAGATACTCTCTCTGTAGGTGTTCATGTTTCGAACGCGTTAAACTATTTTCTGAGTAGGTTTTGTTCTATTATTTTGTACGGGTTGGGTGTTCTTTTTGGTAATGTGTTTATTGTCTGTGGTTTCACCTGTTTACCGCGGAAAAGTGCCTCCCGTATCAGTACAAAAAGGAATCTTTGTATTAATCTGTTGTGTAAACTATATTACTGGCAAGATTCATTAAAATCCTTTTTTCTGACTCTCGCGTTATAATATTAGTTTGAAGTAGGATACTTGAGGGTAAAGATATTTTTAAGTTTATGTATTCTATAATTTTTACAACCCTATTGCCACCAGCTGAGTAAAATTGAAATAAAAGTCTTTAAATTTGGTCAAATTGAAAATAACTCACCGGCCCTAAGCACTACGTCTTATTATAGCTGAGATGGTGATGATGAATGCTTGCATAAAATTAGATACAATAGAGTAATGAAGGAACGAAAGATTGAGACTCGAAATATACACCAAAGAATTTACATCACACATCTCCCAATTTACCTAATTAGTCCTCAATCACTTCTATATCGAAACCCTAAACTAACATCGTCCCACGGCTTTCCTTGCAAACTCCAGCAATATTTGCTTAGTACACTATGTAACACTATGAGTTCCGCAACACATTAGCATTTCAGTCGGCGTCAGTTCATTTGGTTCTCTAATTGTGTACAATTTTGTTTGTCCTCATTTATATGCGTTGTCGGTACGCCTTGCTGCTTGTTTAGTTTTTAATTAAACTGTGGGTTTAAGTGGTATGATCGTTACTTTTTAAAGGGTTATTGATGAATAAAGTACTTATTTAAAACTGTTTTTTGCCATAATTTTTACATTGTTTTTTTTCTGAGTCCGGTTTACAAAGCTAGGAAATAAATAAACAAGAAGCAGAATTAACTTATAAATACTTGTCGTATTATAAGCCTCAACGGGCCTTTGAAAATAACTATTGTAGGTATTTATCTCAATGCATTTTTAGCAAAGACTATCAACTTGTCAATAGACATAGACAATTTAGCAGGTTTGTTGACTACCCCGGGTACATAAAGCAGTATTAGTGATCCTAGAAGCTGTTTCGGAGTGCTTCTGCTAAAGCAGATTTCGCTAGTATCCGCACGTTCCTGCCTACATTATACCAAATATTCTTCAATAACTGATCAAAATTGAAATCTATGCATGTATGCAGCTACACCCACACTTAACCGTCGATGCGTTGAGTAAATTTGCATATTCTTTGAAAAACTCCGCAGACAAAGTTGTGGTCTGATAGAAAACTGAAAATTCAACATCTCTTCTTAATGGATTCGCCTCCATAACCGATCGGAAAGTTTTCCGCTTTGCCGGAACATAAGTTGCGTCTTCCCAAAGTTTTTTCACATCATACTTATAAAGATTGATTCGCGTGGCCAAGTGTTTTATGGAAAATTTTCTTTGGGAACTGATGACGCTAATTTTGGTGGATCGTTTAAGTCTGAGCAAGTTTGTGGTATACCATTAAGATGAATGCGTTTGAACAAAATTGTAAGATGAATATCTAAAAGACATTGAAGAAAGACTGCCAGATGGATTTAGATGACATCATTCTATGATAGCTTCTTAGTTTGTGGGCTGTCTGCTATCTTCTAGGCCGCAGGCTGATTTATTTATTTATTTATTATAGCATAAAGGTATCTATATTTTTAGCTAAGCCCCACAAAACCGTTGTAATGGTTTGTTTGGTTTGTTATGAAAACGCACATAACATGTAAAAACCACGTAGCAATTTTGGTCCTACTCTGGAATAGGAACCAAGACCGTATTTGAGCTTACGACAACACAAAGAATGACTCTTCAACTAATTATGTTACGACACTCTCAAAAACATTTTAAGGTGTGTATGATCTCTGACAACACACATATTAAAAACATCTCATACAATATCTGAACCACTTAACCATCAAGGAAAATAACGCAGCTCAATATTCTATCCTTTATAAAAAAGATACCGCCCACAGCCGATATAATAACGAAATAACAATTTCCATCCACAAACAGGAAGGCATTTGCTAAAGAAAATTGCCAAGTACGAGATCAAAATATTCGTCAACATGGTCCCTCATGACGTCATAAAATGTCCGGAAATTGAAAATGTTCTAACATGTCTGTCGGTCCATACGTTCGGAGTTTTTCCTCAGGACCCGGGATCGCATGTCATTCGTGTTTGGGATTCAGGATCGATCAATTGTAACTTTAGATGTTTGGCACGTCAAATGGTTTATTGAAAAATGTTTATTCGTGTCCGTTTTGATTCGTATGAATTAGTCATTACGGTTGTCGGTAGAATTTGAACTCGGATCGACAATCGTAAAATTGAATATTTTTTTATTCAAATTGTTATTTGGTTGCTCAGAATGTCAAGTAGGTTAAGCTTTACCTCGATATTTTTTTACGAGCAAATCTATTTGCTTTACGAAAAGTGTATTCTATCATAGCTGATTATACGGTGCATAGCTCAAAAAGAACTGATGACAAAAGTCATTTTGAAAAGCAAGATTCTTTTCGAGATGAAGAGGATAATCACGACCAGAAAGCATTCGAGTTTCTCCCTAACTATAACTCCCAAATGACGGATAGCACTGATTTGACTAACCTCCCCACGTGCACTTCAATCTCCCTAGCGAATGATGAACCAGCGAAAAAGAAATGAAGCCCTATAAATTACAGAGCCAGTATCAGAAAGATCATAAAACAACGAACAAATTAACAACGTCGACATTTTATGACGTGCTTCGCCCGAACTGTGAACCTGAAGTCATTTGCTCCCCTTCGAAGTTCGCGATCAGGTCTTAACAAGTGAAATTCATGACGTCATACTTGGAAATACAGTACTTCCTGCAGATTATGTGTTGGAACGGGATTTTGAAAGTTTTGGAGTCTTAAGGTGTCGGAGAAGTTGGTAGTGTGTAAAAATATGATGTTAGTGGCTTTTTGGAAGCCGATATTAGCCGTTGTTTTGGTTGGTCAATGGTTTGAAGAAGATATTTGGTAATATGCGGATACGGGCTGTCTGAGACTGGGTAGTACGGCGCTCATTGGAAAAGGTCTAAAATCAATTGATAACATTAACCTGGTGTAATGATGAATGATGATAATGATGAAAGGCTCGTTAGATAGGTTACGTAAAATGTCCAATTAACATTAAAATTATATGAGTTGACTTGCAACTGTAAGAATGCAAACAATAACGAATAAACAATAAGGAAAATATTGTCTGAAGAAGATCCTTAGTGGGATAAATGTGATAAGAACTGGAGACGTGTAGTGTCCACTAATGAAATAACAGACATGATATAACATCGTAATATAATTGTGACTGTAAGGGGCAAATGCCTTTCTTTTGTACTAGTAAATAACTTCCATCGTAACATTTTTAGTCCAGAAATCTGGATTTGTCTTAGGTATAGTATGAACGAAAGAATTGTAATTTCAATACTTGCTTTTATCAAATACTTTTGTTTTAAGTGATTACTTTTAAATTCTGTCACAAATCCCAATACTGAATACATAAAAATTAAAATTATTTTATACCTATAATTTACGTAATGTTGTCAAAAAATATTATACCTATCACTACTACTGGGCACTATGATATACATGTACTAGATGAGCTTAAAGGTTTATACTGTAAGAGAGGTATATAAAAAAAAAGTTAGGCATCATTTTCGAACAAACTCGTAGCCCAAAATCATCATCTGCCTAGCCTTTTCCCAACTACGTTGGGGTCGGCTTCCAGTCTAACCGCATGCAGCTGAGAACCAGTGTTTTACATGAGACGACTGCCGTCTGACCCTACCACAACACCGTTACCCCGCGGCAACCTCGGACCCCTGGTCAAGACTGGTTGTCAGATTTTCTGGCTTCTGACTACCCGTAACGACTGCCAAAGATGTTCAAATGACAGCCGGGACCCAAAATATAACTACAAAATCTATAAGACAGAAATATTTAACTGAACATTACAAAGCAACTGGAATTTATATTCCTCATTATAGAGTTATTAATTAATTAATAAAGAGCTTAGGTATTAAAATAATACTAAATTAATTAACGGTCGGATAGTTTATTCATAATTATTCGAAATGCTANCTACGGGCTACGTCTTCATGAGGAATGGAGCAGCAGTGACGTGGAGCAGTCAACGACAGACGACTGTTGCCCTGTCCACTACGGAAGCCGAGTTTATGGCCACTTGCTGGGCCCATAACCTGTTTAATTGAGAATCCTAAGATGTAGTTATGTTATATTCAAGTGAATGTTTTAATTTATATAACTTTGAATAGTTTAAGTTTGTGTGATGTGTTAATTGTTTTACTTAGGTTTTTGTAGAGTGTTTATTATTTTAATGTTAACTTCATCAGGGATTTATAGGAAGGCTAAAATTTAGAGGGAGTGTTAGTATTTTAAATTTCGAGCCTTGTATATCTGTCTCTGTCTTTCACATTTGTAATGCGAACACCGTTGTTGTCACTTTTACGTCGTACGCCATTAAAAGCAGTTCAATTTCTCAATAATCGTGTTTAATTTAACAGGTTATGGGCCCAGCAAGCTCATAACCTTTAATAGTTCTCAGTAAATTCAGTTTTAGTTCTATCCGAATTAGTAAAATTAAACACGCCGCGATTCCCTTTTCTGCCTGCCGCAGACTCTCATTTTTTTTTCAGGTCCGAAATAAAAAATCTGAAAAACCGAAAATGTCAAACAATTATATGACAATGATTGAGAGATTATCAGGACGAGAAAATTTCGCAAGCTGGAAGTTTGCAGTGCAAACTTTACTTGAACACGAGGGATTATGGGAATGTGTAACCGGTGATGGCGCCGTCGACCCGAAGAATGACGTGAAGGCAAGGTCAAAGATAGTGTTACTAGTGGATCCGATTAACTATATCCACGTGCAAGAAGCAAAGACTGCGAAAGAAGTCTGGTGTAACCTAAAGAAAGCATTTGACGACTCCGGCCTCTCTCGTAAGGTGGGATTGCTGCGCGATCTAATCACGACAACACTCGAGAGCTGTCAAGGTATTGAAGAATACGTAACTAAGATAATGACCACGGCACACAAGCTTCGTAACATTGGTTTCAAAGTAGACGACGATTGGTT
>NWSH02000517.1:2099618-2114376 GCA_002382865.2 Heliothis virescens
TTTGATGTTAAAACTGCTTTCCTGTATGGTGAGTTGCAAGAGCAGATCTACATGACGCCGCCAGAGGGCCTTACTGTTCAAGAAAACACTGTATGCAAGCTTGTTAAATCACTATATGGCTTAAAGCAATCGCCTAGGTGTTGGAACGCTAAGTTTGATAATGTTTTACAGAAATATGGCCTTACTAACAGTCATGCCGACAGATGTGTTTACATAGGCTGCATCAATAACAAGAAAATATATTTACTACTATATGTGGATGATGGCTTATTACTGTCAACAGATGTTTCTGCTCTTACTCAAGTTATGAATGACCTTAAGAAAGAATTTAGTATAAAGATTTGCAAGTCATCCCTTTTTATAGGAATGCAGATTGAAAAATGTGATGATTATATATTTGTTCATCAAAGAACATATATAGAAGCGCTAATTAGAAGATTCAATATGTGCGATGCTAATACTAACAGTATACCTGCTGATCCGCATGTCATTCTGGAGAAAAGCACTGTGCCTGATAGGAATAACAAACATATTCCTTACAGAGAAGCTGTGGGTTCTCTCATGTTCACTGCAATAGTGAGTAGACCCGACATCATGTATGCTGTATGCACAGCGGCTCGCTATCTCAACAATTATGACCAGACGCACTGGAATGCTGTTAAACGCATCATTAAGTATTTAAAAGAAACAAAACACTTTGGACTCTGTTTCAGATCAAAGCAAAGTAGCATACTTGAATGTTACTCCGATGCTGACTATGCTAATGATCCAGACACCAGAAGGTCTACTACGGGCTACGTCTTCATGAGGAATGGAGCAGCAGTGACGTGGAGCAGTCAACGACAGACGACTGTTGCCCTGTCCACTACGGAAGCCGAGTTTATGGCCACTTGCTGGGCCCATAACCTGTTTAATTGAGAATCCTAAGATGTAGTTATGTTTTATCCAAGTGAATGTTTTAAATTTATATAACTTTGAATAGTTTGTTTAAGTTTGTGTGATGTGTTAATTGTTTTACTTAGGTTTTTGTAGAGAGTGTTTATTATTTTAATGTTAACTTCATCAGGGATTTATAGGAAGGCTAAAATTTAGAGGGAGTGTTAGTATTTTAAATTTCGAGCCTTGTATATCTGTCTCTGTCTTTCACATTTGTAATGCGAACACCGTTGTTGTCACTTTTACGTCGTACGCCATTAAAAGCAGTTCAATTTCTCAATAATCGTGTTTAATTTAACACTAATAACTCTGATATGGATATTATTTTACAGTGAATAACAATAAACGATATGGGTATTCAAATTATAATGCTCTGTTTAATGAAGTTCAAATCTGGATTATAAACAACTGTGTTTGCTGTGTATTATTGAATAGATTATTATCTAAATATAAGATAATAATAAATATAAGATAAAGAAGAGCTCGTGGCTAAGTCAAAGCCGCGCGGATCGATCGATCATAAGGTTAAGCAACGCTTGGCGCGGTCGGTCCGTGCATTTTGTCATAACGAGTTCTTCCGTGTTTCGGAAGGCACGATAAACTGGTGGGTCCCGGCTGGCATTTGAACATCTTTGGCAGTCGTTACGGGTAGTCAGAAGCCAGAAAATCTGACAACCAGTCTTACCAGGGGTGCCAGGTTGCCCGGGTAGCTGGGTTGTGGAGGTCAGACAGGGCAGTCGCTCCATGTAAAACACTGGTTCTCAGCTGCATCCGGTTAGACTGGAAGCCGACCCCAAAATAGTTGGGAAAGGCTAGGCAGATGATGTGTATTATTGAATAGATTATTATCTAAATATAATCTAGTCTTTCACTGAAAAGTATTCGATTGCATTTCGATTGAATTGTTTTCATTTGCACCCACATCATCAGGCCAAAATATACTTAAATACTTACACCAGATGAGATGAGATGTGATGGCTTAAGATAGAGTCATGACAATTACTGTCACGCTACATCAACCTACCATACCCCCACAATGCACTTATTAGCGTTTCAAATTCATATTTACTCTCCAAACAATGTACAGTCGACAGCAGGCAGCAGTTCAACCTACCCGAACCTGTCAAATTTTCCCATTCGAACATTAACCTTCCATTATTGTGATAAGGTTCAAAATCTATTGCAGAAATTTGTCAAATTGAGGTAGGTTGCTGTTCTGGCCTCCGTACTAAGTATCACATCAACGCACACTAATAAAAACGCCATTCCACGCACACACGCAAACACCTCGTAGTAAATGAAGCAACAAACAAATGGAATAGTCACGTAAAATATTATTCTGGCCATCCCTAAAGACATAACCTCTATAGTCGAGTCCAGTGCACCTGCGAATGAGTTATACGCCAAGATTTATTATAAGAGATAAGGTTTTGTATCAGGTACAAGGCAAATGTTCGCAATATATCTGGTAGTTTTTCTTTGGTGCTTAAGTGTGCGCTGGTCTTTTTGTAGGGGAGAAAGGACCAAAGATTGTGGGACTTTATGTACATACAGGTGTGGAAGGAAGGTGTGTCAAAAGTGGTATGTATGTCGCCGTAGGATTGTAAATACCGAATTAGAATATATCTCGCGAGATTTAAAATTGTAGATATATTGTGAACCTTGATGCATTATACCATATACTGTTGTGGAAAGTTTAAAATAATTGATCCATTCTTATATTTAAAAAATGTTTTTTTTTTTGTGTTTATCTGTGCAGGTTTAGCAGTTTCAAAGTATTGACGATATGTAAAAATATTTTACTTTTGCGATGGTACAGACGACAGCACATCAAGTTACCACAATCTGTCAAATTTCTGCAATAGATTTTCAACCTTATCGCAATGGCGTTAGGTTAATAGTTGATTGATAAAATTTGACAGATTCGTATACGTTGACCTGCTGTCGTCTGTACACTAAACCCGAGTAACATCTGGATATACTTCAGGTGCTAGAAATAATTCCATTGGGACGCATTTAAAACAGCAAAGAAGAACTAGTATTATAAACACATAAATTATAACTAACATCGAAAATAAAATTACGATTTTTTTATCAAAATGAATGACCTTAGGTCCAATTCTTTAAACATCAAAAAATATTTTATGTCATATGATAACTCTTTAGCTGCTATTATAGCCAGCTGCAATCCAGCTTAGCTTAAAATCTAATCAAGATTTGGGTCAGAACAATAGAACCTTAACCCGAGGCCTAATGGACAAGTTGTTATGACTCAGCGGAATCTCACTGCATTACTTAACGACTTAGTACCGTGACTCGGCCTTTTTACATAATTACCAGTATTACCTCTTTGGTAATTAAGTAATATAAACAAAGAAAAAGGACTCTTTGATTGCAAAATTATGGCTGGAATTGTCTTAGAGATAATATTTGTAGTATGCATGATACAAAGTCTGTGTATTTTTTCAAGCTCTAGGCTATTTGTAATTTGAATCTGTTCAGTAGTTTAACTGTGAAAGTAAGATACACAGACGGGGTTACTTTCCTATTTATCATATTACGGCCGTTCTCAATAACCTATCTATCTCTGGATTTGCTTACTAGGGATAAAATTTTGACATTAGCCCCATACAAGTAATGTCAAATTCTTATCTTTAGTAAGCAAATCCAGAGATAGACAGAATATTGAATTCCGCAGTTTGTAAGCATCTTGAAAGCAGAGTTTCCAAAAACACACACATTGAGTTACCATAACCTGTCCAATTTCTTCAATAGATTTTCAACCTTATCACAATAGTGGTAGGTTAATATTGGACAGATTCGGATACCGTGACGTACATTTTACACTATGCATAAATTTTATAAACACTGTGTGATATGCCTAAAATCGAACTGATTACTTAAAGCAATGTCGTAATACATCTTCAATTCTTTACACTCCAAATAAGCCGAAGCAGTAATATTAACACCAGTACCAATTGTGTCCTAAAACGATCCATCATACCGACTGGCACAAACGACATATCATCAAAACATAATAAAAATCAAGTTACAAACAAAATGGAGTCAAATTTCCAAATTATTATAATGTACCCATTTCCCAAGACGGGGCTCGTTAGCATCGTTTTATCAAATACCCACAATTTTGTAAATATCATGGCAAAATGCTTTTTTGTTAAGTAACAATTTCTTGTAAGTGCCTGTATTTATTTATTTTTGTTTTCTTATAAAAATAATATGGCGGTTGAAAGAATGTATTAACAAAAGGTTTTCTTCTTCATGGTTTTGAATGCAAATAAATGTTATTGCTTAGATTAAGGTCAATTTTCTTGTTCCTAATGTCTGTTTCCAATCATGTTGAATTTAGTTAAATAATTGTATTTTTCTTTTTTTAACTTTTAAGATGATCCGAAAAAACCTCATCATGATCAGCCTTTTTACCATTCCAGAGCTGGGCACAGGCCTCCACTCACACAGAGAAGAATTGACTCAGAAAGTACATAGAAACTTAGAAAAATTGCATTGGTACTTGTCTGATCTAGAACGATGACGGCTGCTGACAGAGCTGAATCCAAAAAAACGCACTCGTTATTTTCTTCACTTATACAATTATTGCAAACTGTTATAATTACTTAGCCGTCGGGGCAAACATAAGTGATTCGCGAACAGAATTAACTCGAATGCACTGCAAATAGTTTAACCCGTTTACAATCACAAGCCTACATCCAAGAGGCCTATCTGGCAGCCAAATGGAGTTTCTGTTTCATCTTCTATGCATATGCCATTACGTTCGTAGAGAGGATTGGTCAACTGGCAGCCTTTCTAACTAGCCTGTCGAGTTAGTCACACGTCTGGCCCGTCATTTGGTTAACATAAGGTCTGAGTAGCCTTGCGTGCATACACACTTACAATAGAATGTCTTTGAAAGGAATTTGGAGACTGTTGAATGGTGGTAACATTTTTAAGGTATTATTGAATAAGTTGATAGAAAGATTGCATTTTATACTTATGTATATTATTATAATTGAGTGACATCACCCGGTCCGTAAAAGCGGTTATGTATATTATTATAATTGAGCGACATCACCCGGTTCACAAGAGCGGTATCGCGCGAAAATCCGCCAGTGTAAAAAGGCTGTTATACTCAAAGCTCATTCATTCAGAATAATTTCACCTGTAATGTTGTAAGCTAAATTGATATTCAAGTCTTATTGCAATTTTCAAATAAAGTACTGCTAGCACCATGTACCTTTCAAATACATAATATTTGATTTAATCTTTCTTATGAACACAAAAAAATAATAAAAATAAAAGCATATTGATAACGCAAGAGTATAATATTGAAAGTATACTGCAGAAATTGTATTTTGTAGCGATGGAATACCAATTTAAATTGCAATAAAAATATCTACGAATAGCGTAATTGAAAGTCTGTTTGTACGAGTTTTTCTAGGAAAACCAATATGCGGTATCATATTCCGTAATTATTACGGTATTCGCTTTCAATTGAATGTAAGCTCAAATTTCTGAATAAATATTTATTTGTGTGCATGTTTCGGATATTTTCAATTAATATACGTGGAAATGCAAATTGCGTTTTACTTTTCATCAAAGGATGAGAAAAATGCTTTCTATTATAAATGGGAAAGTAACTCTGTAAACTACTGGACCGATTTAACTAAATGGGATAATACACAGATAATATGAAAATGAGATAATTATGGAAAAACAAAACACGGACGTAAAAATTGAAAGCCACATCTGACGTTGACAATCATGACGTGACGTCAGGTCTGACACGACAAGCAACAAGTCGACTTGACGTCAACGGGTTTATTTTTCTTTTTTACGACGTACCTTTTGTAGTGATGTGACAATTTTATGTACGGCTCGCTGAATATGAAGTGACCGAGGTTAGATAGACGTTTTGTTTAGTATTTTTGTGGCGAGATTTTTATGGTAAGATCTTTCTAGGAAGTTAAAAAGTTTCAATCAAAATACAACTTTAAAAGGCATGATTATGATAAGAACGAATTGATACCAAACTGTACAGACGCCGGCAGGTCCACTTGCCCGAATCTGTCAAATATTGCCAATCGAAACATTAACCTTCCATTATTTTGATAAGGTTCAAAATCTATTGAAGAAACTTGACAGATTGAGGCAGGTTGTTGGCATCTGTACAAACTAACTAAATTTCTGAAATGAATATGACAAATTCAGTTAATATCCTCTAGATTATCCACAAGGGGTATCCTTAGACGTGTAAAAATATTAATTAAAGATATCAGCACTATATCGAATGTGATAGCAACCAAACTAATACCATTTCAAAGAAAAAGAGTGCAAAGTTGAAGTAAGTCCGATCTATCCCCGGGAGCTGCAGGATGTAATAAAACTTTTAAAACAAACTACTCACGCCTGCGATGCTATTGATTGGAAGTGTTTTCTTAAGTGCACTAACATGTACTTGAGTTATAAGTGCGATATTAGTATTTTTTGGAGTATATATGTACTAAGAAGTCTGCCAGCGGCTTCACCCGCGTAAAAAAAAACGAATTTCGGGAAATCCTTTTTAAATAGAGTTGAAAGCAAAGTAAAGTTTGAGTATTTCGAGAATAATTTACGTAGTTATATGTACGTAAGTTATCTACCAAAAACTACCTTCGTAGAACTAGTGAGATTTTGTGTAACTGCATTTTTATTTCCTGTTAAGATCAAAATATACATATATTCGCAAAACCATCGATCGAATTGTAATACCACGAATATTGGCTTCGACTGCCTATATTGGTGCTTGTACCCAGGCACTCCAGTGAAACGGGGGTAGATTGCCATCCCTCCATCAATTGAAAAAAGAATGATGGATTGTTAAGGCATACATACAAAATTTAAACTTATAGTTATTAAGTCATTATTTTATAAAAGTTATAGTTAAGAAGTCAAGTGTATAAATGTAGGGGCTATATTGATAGTCACTAGAATTACGTATCACTGGAATATGAATCGTATGAAATAATTGTAAAAATACCTGTTTAAACCATGTATACCGAATTCACTTTAAACTTCTCTTTGTTCTTATAGCTAAGTATGCACAATAAATTCAAAACTAAAAATATCTCCAAGCTGACACAATGACCCTTTTTCCATGAAAAAAAGTTCGTAAGCGTACGTCACCTTAGCCTATATCAGAAGTTTTGAAAACGATCCCATCAATCTGGAACGTTAAACTTCATAGTTCGAATCGATTTCACATGACCCATCTCATGTGTCAAACGTAGGGGAGACCGGGGACAAACGTAACGGCGGGTCGAAAGTAACAAGCGCTCTGTAGATTTATCTAAAAAGCGAACATCGCTGTGCCCCCGTCAGACGATAGCCGGGAGCGATCCTCTTAATTTCATTCAGTCGCCGCATGCGCCACGCGCTTTTAGGCTGTGTGACAGGACGATATGTGTTTTTACAAACCAAAAGTAAGTTTTTAGACGTTTTCTTATTTAATATTTACGTAGTCTTAAAAGGATGCTAGGATTCTGAATTTTTCGATATCTCTTCTTGATTAGAGTGATTATACATTGCTTAAATTCATATTTGAGTAGCACGTTCCGTTTTGAGGTTCTGTTGCACGTTTTGTCAAAAATGTGGACGGGTCTGAAAGTAACATAGCCCTGTGGGTACAAAAGTAACATGTTACTTTAGATTCTTTCATTTTAACATTTTTTTTCCAAATCTCCACTCATCTTAAAAAGTGCTCCTTTTGCGAAGTGCACCAATTAAGAAGTGCACCAGTTGCTAAGTTCACCATTTGAGCATGGCTTACAAGTTAAAAAGTGCACCAAATGCGTTAAACCCTGTGCAACCTTAATGATTAAAGCTACACAGAAATCATGTATGAAGAAAATGTTCTCCTTAAAATAATATACAAAATATCCCACGACAGCATATGTCTATCTTTTATGATTGACTCACAATAACACGTGTAATTCCCGATAGCTTAGCAGTTCTAAGCTTTCTGATTATAGTTGTCTACTCTTACGTTTATAACATTCTCAGTCATCGCTACTTAAAAAAAGTTGATATTATTAACTATTCATTAGCATATAGTATAATATTGTATTCATTAGCAACCACTACGTGTTGTTACTTTCGACCCACAACGTGTTACTTTCGACCTGCCAACGTGGTCGAAAGTAACAACTGACAATTATTTTTTAAGCAGCTGTTTTTCCCATAAAACTCATCACAATATAAAAAATCGAGTTACTAGTCTAAAGAACATAAACTGAATTTATACATGGGTATATTCATTTAATGACAACAGTAATACCCAACCAGAAATGAAGGTACAAGTACAAAGTGTTACGTTCGTCCCCGGTCTCCCCTAATCGATACCGATTTAGTTAAGGACACAGAGGAGTAAGATAAATGAAGTACGAAAAAGTAATTTTAGGTATTGGGGTGACCCGTTCCTAGTAAAACTAGGCTATTGTATAATGTACACAATGAGCTAAAAGTTAAAAAATACATATAATTATAATATTTTTGTTATTATTTTTAAGCACTTTTTGCGTTTTTTTGCTGTTATTGTAAAACTAGACTTGCCTAACTAAACTAGACAAGTCTAGTTTTTTCTTCCATGTACTGAAAAGGTAAATAAAATTTATTATTAGAGTTTGACAACTAGTCTCACCAAAAAATGTTGTATTTATTAGCAATTACGCTCCATTTCAAAATACTGCTACTAATATTCTACATCTAGTTATAGGTACTGGACGCCTAAAATCATTTCTTTTTTCTATTATTTTATGGCAGCTAGTTTAGAAAATATTTAACACAGAAAGTATAGAATGTACAGACAACAGCAGGTCAACGTATACGAATCTGTCAAATTTTACCAATCGAACATTAACCTACCTCCATTGTGATAAGGTTGAAAATCGATTGCAGAAATTTGACAGATTGTGGTAACTTGATGTGCTGTTGTCTGTACTAAGATAGTACCGTACTGGTCTACAGTACCCCAATGAGTCCTCCATTTACTCACTAATCCGTTACAATCGAATTCTCTTTACAGGCAGGAGATTGAGAAAGTTATTTTGATGTAATTGCTTTGTTTGTTCGTGAGGTAGGCAGACTGGTTAATTATTATGATACCGTCGACCTGAGTCAGACATGCTATTCGGTTTTATTGTATTCACATTTACAAGTTTGGTAGTATTGATCTCTGCTACACCTTTATTACTTTACGCCCAAGTTCAGTGACAACATAAACTTCAGTTCTCTAAATCTATGAATTTTCACGTTTAATTTTGTATGTAAACAGTTGTTTTATAAAAAACGGGTATACTTGGGTCTAAGTGTAGCTTGTCTATACTTCTAAATATATATATGAAGAGGAAAGATTTGTTTGTTTGTAACGAATAGGCTCCGGATCTACTGTACCGATTTGAATAATTCTTTCACTGTTAGGAAGCTACGTTCTTTGCGTGAACATGGGCTATGTTTTATCCGCGTACGGGAAGAAGTATCTCGGGGACGCGGGTGAGACCGCGTAAAACGGCTATAAATAAAAAATGGGTATGCACACATAAGCCTACAAGCGTTGTTGGTTCGGTGGAGGTTATATATTACGTCAATTGTGTATTAATTAAAAAGAAAACGACTTATCCTCAACAAAACATTATTTTGTAATCTTCTTACAGTTTCATAATATTCCTTACTAGCTTCCGCCAGCGGTTTCACCCGCTTTCCCGTGGGAACTACTGCGCGCACGCGGATAAAAAGTAGCCTATAACCTTCCTCGATAAATGGGCTATCTAACACTGAAAGAACTTTTCAAATCGGACCAGTAGTTCCTGAGATTAGCGCGTTCAAACAAACAAACAAACTCTTCAGCTTTATAATATTAGTATAGATTTCTACGACACTTATACACTTTAATACAATAAAAACTGACTGGCAATCGTACCACATTTTCAATTCACACGAAAATAAATCTTTAAATGCTAACAAATACCCTGTTGACTGGTTTCTTTCAAAATAAACCCTCGATTCACATACTTCACGGATTTGCATCGGAACCGGGTCTGTAAACAATATCGCACTTGCAAGCTTGTGGTAAAGAAATATACGAGAAAAAATATTGTGAGTTGATTTTCACTTACTATTAATTACATGTTTGATTCATTGAAATTCCTGATCATTCTCATAAATATTAATTGTCAAATAAATTCTCCTTTTACTGTGGGAACTACTCGGCGCACCCGGAGAAAAAGTAGTCAATAGCCTTCCTCGATAAATGGGCTATCTAACTCTGAAAGAATTTTTCAAATCGGACCAGTAGTTCCTGAGATTACGGCGTTCAAACAAACAAACAAACTCTTCTGCTTTATAATATTAGTATAGATTTAAACTTTAAGTACGAATAAGGGTACATCGAGTTAAAGGAAAATGTGCCTTTTATGCAAACAAATTACTTATTTCCTTGCGTCTCATTACATGTCATCATAAATGACTTTAAAAATGTCAATCGAGTTTTTAGTAGGTCAAGTTTTACGGCCCTTAAGGGAATTATCGAACAAAACTAATTTTTGCTAAGGCTCTGTTGTAGCCAGAATTAATAAAAGTATGATACAGAATACTGCTCTTTAATAATTTCTATAGACACAAACACCATCAATGAACAACTGATGATGGCGTCCTAGCCGATTGCCGGCCACGGCGGCTGTTCTCATATAAGGAGATCAGCCAACTGCGCAGGACATATTATTAGGCACAAGCATTTGCGCAGACACAGGTGCACTCCCTATTTCCTCACTCCCATAACCCAATGGGACGGCAATACGACACGACCGGAGAGAGATCAGGCGCAGGACTGACATTAATGTGCTCTCCGATGCACGGGTGTATCAATCACCAACTTCCAACTCCGGGCTGCTTTGTGAAAGTTTCTAAAACCCACAAAGCGATTCCGACCCGTCCCGGGAATCGAACCCGAGACCTCTTGCACAGCAGTCGGTTATGCGACAACTAGACCAACGAGGCAGTTGATTTGCCGACAGCTACTATACTATTACTAGACTAGCACGATCACACAACTTCGAAGCAATCACATTGGTTACAACATATATATACTTACTACCTATCTCTTAGAACTTCGATCGCAATTCACCAAGTCAAGCATGCAGTATGCAAACGCGAACATCTGTAATACCTCTTTACATTCAGAGTCCCATTTGCAATATAAAATAGTGGTACGTGTAATGTTTTGGACGTAAACCTAACTAAATATCTAAGGATTCGATCTGTGAGATAGAAGACTGTAGGGTAACTAGGTTTTGGGAATAACACGAGATATTTTCTTGTTTATTAGACTGGCATAAAGGAACTAGCTTCCGCCAGCTGTTTCACCCGCGTCCCGTGGGAATTTCTCCGCGCACCCGGATAAAAAGATCGATTAGCTCCTGCTAGCGATTTTACCATCATGTCGTGGCAACTATTTCACGTGTACTGATAAAATATAATATATAGTCTTCCTTGATAAATGGGCTATCAAACACTGAAAGAATTTCTCAAATCGGACTAGTAGTTCCTAAGATTAGCGCTTTCAACCGAACAAACATACAAGCTCTTCAGCTTTAACATATAATAATAGATTTGTTTATCCGATCCGTATAGTTTTAGGTTAAAACAGTTTGGATAAATAGCAAGTATGTAGTAGAGATTGCATGGTTGGGGATATATATCTGATCTGCCTAGCCTTTTCCCAACCGTGACCTAGCGGTTTCCAGTGCAACTGGATGCGAAATCTAGCTCTAAAGAAAACTATTTATATAAACGTTTAATCTCCCTTCCTTGTATCATTTAGTCTTAATGGCAGTCACTCAAATTAAAACAACACAGTCAGTGTCCGTCATAAAAATATGTCCTATAGCGCACTAAAAACTTTGTTCCTTCTAACTGCCGTTGACAAACCAGCCACGATTAACGTCACACACACTCACACACGCATGCGCATTGACGAGCATTTGTGTACCTTTTCCAGTGCTGTCAGTAGGTACTGACTGTCACGTCAAGAACTACCACGCCAGCTGTGATTTGACCAAAATAGGATCTAAAGTTTGACCGACATTTAAGTCAGTACTACTAAGTGACCTAGAACAACCTTACAGGTTGATGGTGCTTACCTACGTCATTATTTTGACAACAAGGCTTAGCTTCATTACTGGTACAGACGACAGCACATCAAGTTACCACATTCTGTCAAATTTCTGCAATAGATTTTCAACCTTATCACAATAGTTACACATACATAATAGTCACAATAGGTTAATGTTTGACTGGTAAAATTTGGCAGATTCGGATACCGTGACCTGCTGTTGTCTGTACATCTTTATTCTGTGGTATAACGTTACACACACAACTGTATAAGTGTATAAGGTTACACACACAGGTGTATGAACGTGTGACCGTTACGGTGGCACAAATTTTCCGCACGCATGGACACCCTACATTCACATCGTGTAGCGAAACACTGAGATGTGTCCCGTTTCTCATAAATCACGAGGGCATCCTACATAACGACTCTGCAACTTGGGGTAGCTAAAATGTTGTATTTCTATTTAGGCGTAAACGGGATAAACAGACGAAACTGAAATTAAATTCGACTCTTTTGAAAATTGGTTAATAATGTCATAAAAAGTAATAATATCAACAACCTATTCGACATAACATTAACCTATATGGCTTAACTAACCAGAAGACATGTTTTGTAGGTATTTATTAGTAACAAAAATACAGCATCACTCAGTTTATTTGCTTTATAATAGAAATTAAAGAGTAAAATATTGCTTCATTAAGCTAAGTTCACCCGCCTTCGATAGCTGAAGTAACCTAAGATAAATAATTATGAGAGTTTCGAGGAACCAATAGTTGCATGCACCGTGCGTTTGTTTTGAGATCGGTTGCAAGGCAGCGTTTGCACTAGGAAAATAGAGTAGTAAATAGAATTTTGGTAAAGATAATTTGACGTTTTGATAGTATTAAGTTTTTTTCCATTGGGTAAAGGTGTGACTCAGGATCATTCCCTATTGTCGTACATTTATAAGAATTATGAGCGTCAGTCGAAATTAAATTAATTGAATGTTCACATTCGTCACTAAGCGCCATATTAGGCCTCCCGAACTCCTGTGACTTTATTTGACTTGCCTGTGTTCATAAATTTCCCTAGACATTTACAGTATTAAAAAGCTTAATTTAAGTGATCCGTCAGTTTCAGACTTTACGCCTTTTGAGAAGCCACAAACAAGTACTGTTAATTTCTAGAACTTTCGAATATATTTACTTACGAAGACTTAGTACACCCCAGCCTACTTCTCTTAAACCAAAACGTTTTATGAGAAGTTGAATGCCAGCGTAATCCATCTAAAATTATATTATAAAGATAATTTTTATGTTTGTTAGTACCCTAAAGGGAAACTACGAAACTACTGAACCGATTTGAAAAATTCTTTCAATGCAATACACAAAAGACACTTCAAAAGAAGCTGTAATAAACTATATTGTATAGTACCAAAACAACAACTTTCCACTTATTGATATTGCATGTTCCAAAAACATTATCATAAATAAATTAAATTATTCCTCCTTATTTCAAAATCAAACAAAAACATGTCTCTGTCATATACGACCGTTTCATATTTATATGGCACTTAAATTCTCATTTCAGCACACTTAGGCCGTAAATGTGTCGATTCTGGTTTCTCTCACACCGATGCCATCGAGTGAATATTTCATATCTTATAGTCAGCGTAGGTGTCTCCTCGCCCCATGTCGTTATAGTGTCGTTCCCTTGTGATTTAGATAAGCACTTATTGTTCGTAGTGGGAGATGTGAAGTGAGCGTGGTGGACTATTTAAGGGTTTTTGGTGGATATGTGCCGAGTCAAAATTTTCGTGACAAAACATAATTTAAGTCCTAAGGTCTGAATGCATCTTTTATTGAATTATTTGTCTAGACACGCGGCAGCGTGTCAAGCCAAGTTCAAGCAAAGACTGGCTGGCAAGCGCCACGTGTATATTTACACGAACCATTTGGTGCCACTTTTTACCCCTCCATAACTCAAAACCTATTAAACGTAAACACTTCAAACTACGCGTGTTTCATTATGTCCATAAGGACGGACACCTAGAAACCCAAATTTCATGAAGCTAGCTCAAACGGTTATAAAGATATGAAGGTCCGAAAGTCGTAAAATTCCCACTGACTGACTGACTTATAGTACCTAAACCTAACCTACTTCCAGATAACCTAGAATTATGAAATTTGGAACTTAGCTCGGTAATTGTGTGTAAGCGTAGGAAAAAATCTGAAAACAAAAAAAAGTTAAAAAATAGGGGGGGTCCCCATACAACGTCACACGTTTATTGTATGGGGACCCCCCCTAATTTTAATATTTTTTTTAATTTATAGTATTTCTTGTTATAGCGGCAACGGAACTACATCATTTGTGAAAATTTCAGCTTCCTAACTATCACGGTTTATGAGATAGGCTTAGTAATACGGTCCCATTTTTAACCGACTTCATTTACCCTTTGGGTACGAAATCCTAAAAGGAAAACTATACAGCGGAAACGCAAGAAAAAAAATTTAATCTAAACCTGCTTCTTTACAAAAAGTAATGATATCCCACCAAAAACATAAATGTAAAAAAGGAAAGCCAAGTTCAATACAAAACCTATGCTTGGTTGTGGGCTTCGCCGCAAAAAGAATGGAGATCTAAATGAGTACCAAGTTCTGTACAAAATCCAAATATGTATTTATA